>JAPYZS010000031.1:0-298904 GCA_030522925.1 Trissolcus japonicus
TTAATTTTGTAATTTCTAGGAATATAGTTTTCATTATATAAGTAAAGTATATAAAGAATATAGGTCAACTAAATATATATTCTGATTATATAATTTTATTTATTCGAGTTTATAAAATGTCTATAAATTTATGGAATATAAATCGGACTATATGTGAAATATATAGTCAGATTTATATAATTTTTATATTTGTACAATGTATATACATCATGTCTATCTAAATGAATATATAAAAAATATAAAATATATCATCTGTCTATATATTAGTTTATATTTTCGTCCGTGAGGGTTGATATTGTTAAAATAGAAATTTTAAATAACTGATGTAATTTTTGTTTGGAAACTTGAAAAATCGGACTCAGAAAATTACTATATTTGTTTTTTTTTCATGTTCAACTTTGACCTTTAATCAGTAAGTAAAAAAAAATATTCGCTTTCATCTGCTGAATAACTTATAATTTTACCTTACGAAACTTTGTGCTAAATTTTGTTCTACTTTTATTCATAAAATACTATCAGCGTTACAAGATTATAACTCGGAATATGACGAATTTAATTTAACATCTCTAATACAGAAATTTTGCGAAATTAATTTCACTGTAAACAAAGCTCTTAAAAAAGCAATCTCGTAACATTATAAATATTGTTTCTTCAGTGCCATATTGTTGGAGCATTACGTCATCTTCATTATCCGAATGAAATGATTGCATTCAAACATTTCTTTAAAAACTGAATTTGAAAACAAATAATGATTTGTGAATAGCAATATGATTAAAATATTACGCTACGTAATTATGTTGAGTTTCTTGATGAAGTACCTATGGGAAAAGCTTGCATGTAACTTTGATATTTTTTAACTCCTGCATTAGTGAATTAATCTGTCAGGCTGATTGATTGGTCGATGTTTGTCTCCAGGGACAGGAAAATCGAAAACTCTCATCAAATCGATTGATGTCATGACGTGAATATATCTTTCAGTTCAATTACAAACTATATCTCAGATAAATGAAAATGACTAAACTATTATAATCAAATAAACACGCATATTCTAAATAAAACAACAATGTCATTCATCCTTCAATAAGTCTTACCAAAATAATTTTTTGTTTGTTTTGTAATAAAAGAAAAGAATGTATTATATTCAAAAATTATAAAAACAACATACGTACCGAAATGATGAAATCAAAATTGCTTATTTTACTTATACATGAATGCTTATTCAGTCTTCATCAAAAAGCGCGAGCGAACAGAACACATGCGCAAGAAAAGCATCAAAATCGACGATTGTGGCAACGTATTCAAGTGGCAATGCCCTACAAACCGTATAAACGTTAAGCAAAAGTTTAGCAAATGCATTGAATGCATTGCGAATCTGCGGAGCATTTCTCCATGGAGAGGCATTCCCATCGCTGCGTCTTATCTGACGCTGGTGTTGCAGCGAATATCAAGCTCAAAGTATGCACAGACGCGTAGAAAATCTTTCGCTCAGAAAGATATCAAACTCTTCGGCTGTACTGATCCAGGATATAGAACGGTGCCTAATGCACCCTCAATTCCACTCATTCATGAGTTCTTCCGCAGTTTTTTTTCTCCTGTTAACACATCAGTTTATTGCGATTCCTTCCGCGATCGAAAAACTTTCTACCATCAAATTAATCACCTGATATTGCAAAGTTTTTTCGAATTATGTTTCGCCTTTTATTTCACTCATTTTTTTATCTTGTCTCTAGAATATTTTTTAATTTCATCCAGCAGAAACGAAAATCCAAAAGTTCGTTTATCTGGAAAGATGTCAAAGGGTTAAAAATTGGTGGACCAATTAAAAATATTATTTCACGAAAGAGAACAAAACAAATAGCATAATTGAGGCGCATATATTTAACTTCGCGCACAGAACTTAATTGGAATGAACAAAACCGCGAAAGTATAATTGTACGGAACATTTTAATGTTTGCTTATTTAATTAAATAATACATCCGTAACCGGGGGAAACAATACCCGCGGTATAATGACGCGTGTATTTGTTATGATAATTACTATTACGTTTTCATCTCGGTTGAATGTAGGACACTTCGTTCCGCGCGAACGTTGAACGATTGCACGAACGAAGCCTTTCCGCACTTTACATTTTTATGTTCACATTAAAATCAACACGAATTTTCACACTAAAATTGTCGTATAACTCATTCACAAATTCAAATTGTAAGCAAATGAACCAAAGATGTGAGAAAAAGATAAACATCAAAAATGTACAGCGCAACCTCTTTGTCACGTTTGTGTACTCGGTTGAAATTTGATTTCGATTCAATTTTATGCTTGAATTTTTTATTATAATATAATTTTTATTAACTCAGTAGATCCGGAACCTTTTGAAATATTTTGATTGAAATTCGATATTATCATCCTGTCGCCTTATGTGTGACGGAAAAAATTGCTCAACCTATATTATGTTGGAATTTTCAGTAAAAAATGTGTTATTAAATATTTTAATGCGTCCTGTCTTTGATTCAGAAAAACTCGTTAATAATATTGCTCAATCTAAAATTCAAGAAATGAATCAAGGTAAATATTTACATAGACATAATAAACCAAGATAAAGAACATCAGTGAGCAGAGAAAAAAAGAAAAGGACGTCTGGGAGAAGCGCAGTGCGACCTTACTTTTTTTTCATGTAAAAAGCAATATAATAAAAGTTGCCGAGCTGCATTATGTGAAATGCACTAAGTATAAAAAGACGTCGTAAAGAAAAGGCGAAACGCGCGCATTTAAAAAAATCCCGGGCATCTTTGAATGTGCGGAATCAGCTTCAAGTAGTGGCATTGGTGTTTTAATTCAACCGAGCTCTGGTCATAAAAATAATGCAGACTTATGCGATTGATTGCGACATGCACTCGAAATCACAGCTCGATATCTTCAGTAAGCACAACTTTGCGTTCAAATAATTTTCAAAAGTCAAACTCGGAGATGTCACGGAAACCCTCTGGCAATAATTACCAAGCATGTCAATTCTCAAAGATTTGATTTTAATTCACAGCCAAATTCACCCCAAAGAGGGATTTTCGATGAAACGTTCACTGGTTCTGTATGCTTTTCTCTGCCAAAATGTACTATTTGCTCAATGACCAAGGATATTCCACAAGTTTTGGCCTCTTCGTATCGCCCAGGATGACCACTCAATCAGAATGTTTGACGTAGATTTACGCAAAGTTGACCATAATCACGAAGATATGCTTCTTTGATTTCAGTCAGTCTTTGACTATAGCTGATATTATATAACAAACAAAGATGTTTACTGTAATAATTAATCTCATAATTGGACGTGTAAAATTAAAACGAAATAAGTTTTAAATAACGTCTAAATGATTTACTAAGAAACAGCTACTATTTTACATTTGTGTTTCACAACCTGTATCACGGTTGAATAATGTTTGTTTCATGGCAACAATTTTTTTTTGAATGAAGAAAACGAGGGCACTTATACTACACTGCTTCATCATATCTCACAGTTAAACGATAACCTGGGCACGTAATTTTTCCTCCGGCTCAGTGGAACATTTTGAACGACGTATATTTTGTTGTTTTTATCAATCATAAAATTAAATATTCGCATCGATTGCAGTAAATAACGTGTAATGGGAAAAGCTTGTACGGTTGACTATTCAGAATTCAAGAAATAAATAGAACTTTGCACTAAATGTATTTATTTGACTCTGTAATTAGTTGTGCACGTGTATCATAATGAGATATCGTTAAAGTACGGATAGTGTGCATGTTAATTTACACGACGTTGCTTTGGGGATAGATAGGGATTCGACTAATGCTATAAAAGGAAGAGTTTTCGAATTAATTGGCCATGTTCACTATTTAATCGGTCGGATTTTTATCTGTAATCAGTTTGTGAGCAGATTCGAACAAGGATTTTGCGATCAAATTGCAATCGAGGATTTGTACATTAAAAAAATGGAACATTCCCACTTAATTATTTTCTAACTGAAATTTCAATTTGGTGTGCAACCAAAATCCTTCTTAACAATTAACTCATTTTCGAATTTCACCTGTTTCATTCCATTTTTAACCTTTGAATACATCAAAATTGAAGCAGAAATTTGAACGCGGTGAGAAAAATGCACCATTAATGTGTTAGTCACGGGTAATTTGGCAAACATACAATATTTTCAACCGTAAATAAATACTAAATTCATTTTTTATATACGTATAACTTGAACTATTTGTCTTAATAAAAGTGTACGGATCAAATTTATTTTTGAATTAGCGATTTCAAACCGAGTATTACAACGTCCGTTTGCACTCAGAACAAATTTATCGTTTATTTAATCTCTCTCATCCAAGCGAAAATACACTCAACCATAATATTGATTTTGCAAAGCAACAATGAATCGACAAATAATTGCTTTTTTTACTATAAATCGGAATTACGCTGATGAGATAATCCATTGCTAAGGTGGAGTTCACATTATCATTATATTGCACTTTGCCAGGAATAACAAAAAAATGCAACGGTATACCAGACTTTCGAAAAATAACAGGAGCCACTGATTTCATTTTGATGACGCGCAGATCTCAATTTTTGTTGCAACTGCAATTAAGTGCACACAATTTTATTCGCAACCTCCCCCTCTGGTATTACGCTAAGTTCATTTCTTTTTGCGTTTACTCTCAGTGGCGATAGATAACATTCTTAGTATTTTATCAATTAAAGTTAAACTACTTTCGCTTTTACGTCATCATTTAATGTAAACCCATAGGGACGAAAATATATGTACGAATATATGTCAAATTTATATTTATTGTATAAATATAATATATTTTTCGATAAAATTAGCATTTATTTTAAATTAAATCTATACAACTTATTGCCGCTTTATAAATAATTTGTGAAAAAGAATATGTAAAATATATACGAATATATTTAAATATATAAAATATATGTGATATATATTTTGAAATATATTTTCGTCTGTGTGGGAATTAAACATCGAAATATCGATATTTATTAATTGTTATAAAATAATAATAATGAATAATATTCTGTTGCCGTGCGATTAATTACCATAATTGGGGAATCGGCTGAAAATATATATTTCGTGTTTAGAATTTCCGGCCGATAAATATATCCGTTATAAACAAAGTTTGAGGGCAGAAATTGGGCACATTATATGACGACGTACGGCAGGACGATGAGCGCATTTAAATTCAAATATAAGTTGGCCCACGTACGCGTCGCAAATCACCTCTTCGAAAGAGCAACGAACGCCACCGCTCTGACATCAATACAAGACCCGGTGTGTCTGAATAACCAGCTCTTAAATTATCACGCGCTGACGAGCCTATAGATCATATCGTGCGGTGCTTCCTGGCTGCGCGATATCTCTCGCCGACCCGAGGACTTCTCTTTCGCGCTTGCAAAGCAGTTTAGCCCAGTACTTAATCTGACCAGATTAGCATACGAATCGCCGATCGATAAGGGCCAAGGCAACCTGCAGACTCGCACTCTGATTAATCATTATTATTGAACTCGGGCGTCAATTCCCGTCTGCCCCGTTGTTGACGTGGCAACCGAAAAAAAAGTCCCAACGAGCACTCCAATCGACTTTTCACGGGCAAACAAATAAGCAACACGGCACAAAGCGTTTTCCTCGCCAGATTCAAATTCTTTCACGATTAACACTACGAAATTGAGTCTGCATGGTCCGATAGAATAAAACGTCGCTTTTGGTTTTTATTAAAAGCACCACCGGTGTCAATGAAATGGCCTTTCTGTGGAATATAATCGCGTTAATGCAACAGCGTTACAACGTTTCCCTCGGCGGTTTTGCACAAGTCGAAATAATACCCAACAATAATAACTTACTCGAAACACAAGCCCGAAATGTATATACAATGCGGTATTCAAAAATCAGCCACAGAGGATAACTTAGATTAAAACACAAACATTTTCAATTTTCTCAAACTTATGCATGAGAAAGACAGATCGCTCTTTCGGTTTGCCTAGCAGAAAATTTTAATGTATCCGCGAGGGCAACCACTTGACAAGTTTCGGCAACTTTTAATTCAAACGATACCATTTGATAGAAAGGAATAGAAAAAAAATGTTATAAGCGCTCACGTTTCACTCGCATTTTATTTCTCACGTTTCTTCTTTCTTTTTTCGTCTATATCTATATCCATATTTCGAGCAAATTTCAAATAATTCGCATTGGTATTCTGTTATAATTATGACAAGGTGGAAAATCAAATAAAGTGATCGTTCGTGTTGACTCGGATCTTACGGAGGAACCAAAAGAAGAGTACACAACAACTCCTGCTTCTGTTCTTTGTATCATCTTTGAATTGCGTTTAATCGCGGATAATGTAATAAGGAACCGTGTTCTCTTTTAAGCACACACTTTTTCAACTCCCGTATATGAATGTCAAATGAACGTTGAATTTTTATTATTGATAGGTAAATACAAAAAACAATATGCAACAGCTAATCTCAATGTGAAATTTGCTTGTCGAAGTGTTTCCGTATTTAATAATTGCGACGAGATGTGTTTGCATTATGAAGCTGGCTGTATATTGACTCGGGATTAATTCGTTGCTAAAAGGATGTGCTGCGAAGAGGCGCATATTGACTGGCCGGCTTGCCAATATCTTGCAGCTACCAAATGTGGGAGCCGCTGCAAAAGTTATCACTGTGAACAACGTGGGAAGAATCCATATATGGATTCACTCATCTGTATCTGTGCATCTGCGCTTATCGACCTGTACACGTACATATTATTGTATAATTCAATACGTCCTGCAGACGTGGTAAACGCAAACAAACATGATGTATAAGGAAGTACTGGCAAATATTGCATTTATATACACTCGGGTGAACAAGTGTACGTCTAAATTCGATACAACATTTTTCGTTTGGGTGTGTTGAGCGTGGTTATGTGCCCCCAAATAGAGTTATCGTAGCAAAGTGCACTGTAATGTTGTTCCTCGTGCACAAAGCGACCCACTTCGACCGCATCGACATTGTGCTGAATCCAAATACGTGAAACGTAACACCAAAATATTCTTCGTCTTCTAATTCTGTTTTTCACTCGTGTCCTCAAAAAGCAATCAATGCATTTCAGCTAATTAATTAACCCAAAAAGAACGAAATTCCATTTGTCCTCTCGGTGGATTAAATTTTCAGAACGAGTTTACCGATTTTTTAACAGTTCGTCGACGATTTAAAAGTTTAATTAAGTTTTTGCATTGTAAATTTTTTACAATGCAAAAATTCAAAAATTAGATTTTTGTTGTTGTTATTATTTGAGCTGACGGATGATACATCTCTGAAAGGAAATTCTAAAAATATCTGAAAAATGATCTCTTCACTCCGGAAAAGCATTTTACTATCCGCTTTTTCCGAAATATGCCCGGTGTAAACGTTAAAGCAATAAACCTTCTTACATGAAAGAAAAACTTTAAAATACTTTGTAACAACGAAAGAACTCTCACAACAAATTTTAATTCGGTGGTTTAATCGTGAATCGATTAAACGTGAATCGTCAACGTTAAAATATATAAACTTATTTTCCAATTTTCGCGTGCCTCGAGAAACGACCGTTTATTTACTGACACGGTAAACAACTCTCCGCACATTTAATTGATTGAACATTAGTGATCGTATCTAATTCATCTAACCTTATAGAAAAACAAATATTATTACGCCAGGGAGAAACATCATTTGCAATATTTATATATGCAGTCTGAATCAACTTAACGAATTCGGCTCGATTGACCTGAAAATCAAAGTTTAATCGAAGTTCAATTGAATAGTATAAATAAAGTACACAACGAGCATACGACATATACATAAATATAATATCATACATATTTAATTAATTAAATGTGGCAAAATCAATAGCCGGACCGAACAAGGGGTGGCCAATATGATAATGATAAATATATGAATAGAAGAAGTGAATTAATTAGTGTGAACGCGGCCATCGTGATGTATTATAGAACAAAAGATTCGAAAATAATTGGAATCACAATTGAACGCCAAATGGTGTATGATAGTTAACGTAACATGAATTATTAATACGAATAATCACAATGATTCCGATTCAGTAGTTTTGTTGCGTTAGACTTGGTATAACGTCGGGCAAATTTCTTTTTCATTATACAGATTGTTGTGACATCGAGCGGCGGGGTATCGGCGCAACGTTGCACGCCATTAAGTTTGTTCAAAGTGATCAATCTCTTTCGCCAAAAGATCAGGATCACCGCGACGCCAGTCAACAAACAATCTTTGTCAATTTCGTGCAAAATCTGATTAAGTGCGTACCCAACCAGCCAACCAATCGCGCTCGCTCCAACGCGGCGTCTCGTAAACTGAATACGCGAAATTAATTATCGCGGCGCTGCGAAGACTGTTCTGGCTGATGAGCAAATCGAGGAGCGCCACACAGGAAATTATACCGAATAGATAGATGCACGCCAGCTACTTTAATCTAATGCGCCGCCGGATCCTGATGTTGGTTTTAGACTAATGACCCGAAACACGCGGTCCCGAGACATTGCCAAGTGTTTGCTCGATCTGCGACAGCGCGACGCCCTCTCTTTTGCTTTCTAATCCCGCACTCAAGCCTTGCGCCGGACATTAATTTTAGTCCCGAAAACTTTTCCATTAAGAAAATAAAATAAGCGTCGAAACGAAGTTTACAAGTCATAATTTCAGTCGGTATTTCAAAACTCAACACTTAAGTCAAAACAACTATTTTTTCAGTCAAATTTAACTCTTTTTTTTGATTACTGAATGATTGATGAATGACAAAAAATTATAATTATTGTTTACGAAATCAATATTTAATTGCTTTGTGTTTTTACTTTAAATCAATGCTGATTTGAAGTGAACTCTTTAAGGAGATATTAAAAAATCGAATCCTAAACTGATCAATACATGTCGTCTGAGTACACAAGTTGTGGTTCATTGAGAAAAAGTGATCCAATTTTTTATTAATTATCAAAGTTACGAGTTGTGTGCGAAAGAAAAAGTTTCTCGTAAGATGAGTGTACAAAAAATATCCAACTGATAGAAATAACTAGCGGCCAGCTTTAAAGTTCGATAAAAAAAAATTAAAGCGCAGAAAAAGTGCAGGTGGAGAGTTAACTTTTTACGCAACCTGCGTTTCAACTTGAGTTAATGAATTCATCAGATGCTTAAACACACATTTTGTTTGTGCGCAATTCAATTTCGTAGACTGTTTTATATCGCATTCTCCATGAAACTGGTGCGAGTAATTTATAGCTTGTTTTATTGAAAGGAAACTAATTAAAGTTTACTACCGATTGTGGTAACCAAGATTATTTTTTACATGATAGTTTATACATTTTCGAACAATAATTCTGTTGGTTGATTTATTCTTTCTGTCACGAAAGTACAACATCCTCGTGGGCTTTATTTTTTTTATAAAGTACAAGATAATTCATATTTTTCAATTTTACTCTAAATAATTTTCAATTTAGTAGTGTGTTTTTCACTTCAATTACAAAACAAGAAAGTCTAAGAACAGTGAAAAAATAAAACTTTAATCAAAACTTGATTAAATCTCGTAAATTTTTGTGCATTTTCTTTTATTTGATTGTTTAAAAGAAGAATCCAAGATCCAGTGTTGAGTTTACAAGTCGAGCTAACAGTAATGAATACAACCGATGTAAGACTTTTCGACAACAAAATTATAATAGCTGTACAAACCTTCGATTGCTTTTCTTTTATTAATTAAACCGTTAATCGTCGCGTTTCTCGTGGCGTCTGACTAACACTTAAGTCGTTCCACTGCGCGAAGTGCTATCGGGCGCATTAAGTAGTAATCTCCCGTTACGATCGGCCGAATGGAGAAAACGAATTAAAAACGCCCGAGAAAGAGGCCAATCGTTTTTAAACGCCTCGGCGTCTTTGTTTATGCCACTCGTGACGTAAACGCTACCATCGTTACACTTTGCTTTTATTATTACGATCCTGTTCCCAAACACATGCGCATAATCCTGCAAACGCAATAAATGTGTAACATCACATTTTGCCCCTTCGAAAAATTTATTTTTAAAAGAACGACCGCGGGTACTTGAAATAAGATAATATCCATTTTTAACCGAAAATTATTTGCTCCAATTTTATATATAAATCCGGGCAACGACTTCCATAGCCCGAGATTTTAACTTATTTATCATATAAAAATAGAGAAAATTATTTACATCTTTTCTAAGAAGTGAATTTTCAGATATTGACACAGAATTCGAAATGTTGATAAAGAAATATTTGCATTTCACGATGAAATTATGGTACTATACAAACAGGTACCAGGAGAATTGAATTTGATATATTTATATATTGCGAGCGATATTTATACCTTTCTAACCATTGCGTGTCGCGCGGATTTTTTGTTTTTCAACAATTATAAATTGTATTTATTCTAGTTGAACGATTAGAAATAAATTTATATAGAAACTTACATACAACTACGCGACTCTTCTCATAATGATTAACATATTTACGATCCCACGACAAGATGTTGATTCACTCGATTCAAATCGATTCAACGATTTGGGAATCAAATGGTACAAAACAAAAACACCTGCCGAAACACCAACATTGTGGACTAGTTTAGCAAATGAATGAAACGGGTTGGTTCAATGGCTTTGAATAGCATTGATAACTGCCAGACAAGAGCGAGTCTGCGGCAACGCGTTACTCGGGCAGCCAATTGGTATTTGCTTATTGAAATTCGCAGCGTCGCCAAGGTCGGTGTGCACTTAAATAAATTTGATGCTTCTTTGAAAATGCATTAAAGGCTCGGTTTCAACCCGGCTATAGAGAGGATTCGACTCAGGTGACGTGTCGCGTTATTTTTCACATCTTTCATCCTTATTCTTTTAGCTTTTTGTGCATTTCTCGTGCATTTTTGTATATCCCGTTGGCTCTTGACGTCTGGCTCGGTACCTGTCTCTTGCTGCGCGAATACAAAGCTTTCGAAAATATGTCAGAATGAACGAAACGAAACGATGCGAGAGCAAAGCCGACGAAATGAAAGTAATAGCACACAACATGCCTTGCCCTTATTTCATCAACCGTTTCGCAGATTCTTGTTAAGACAAACAAATAGACGTCGTTTTAAACAGGTGTATACCCTGTCGTAATGCTCGAACAAGGTTTTGCTCTGTGATAGCATCTCTTTGACACCGCGCAATCAACGAACGTTTTTGCATTCCCCCTCGTTGAAACCAACTTGCGTTAATGGGAGACAATAGGGTTGGGGTTTTGATCATCCGGAAACTCGTCGAAAATTAGTCCTATGAAAATGATGGTGTCAAACAAATTCAACTCGAACGTTCTGCGGAACGCGTCAAACAACTTGCGGCGACAAACGTAAACGGCAGGCTTTTATTCCGAGATACAAATGTTGTTGTATATAACATTGGAAGGTGAATCTTCTTATCGACGATAATTGGCAATTTCATTTTGTAGACGAAAACACAAAGAGAGGCTAATAACCTACTGACAAAATCAGCGGCTTAATTACTCGTAGCGACGCGAAACGTCGGATGTGCCTTGTCAGGTAAATTCAATTTTTATTTATGAGAAATGCATGAAGAAAACAATAACTTGCAGACCGAACTCATCCACGTGAAATGTCGTTACGCAGCATTTCCATCTTCCGCTTGTCGTCTTTCGTATACACTTTTCCATCGAAACTAAAAGCTAGACGTCCCTTTCACCTGCACCGCCAGGAAACCTAAACAGGATGGAACATCGCTTCTGTACTAAAACCAACTACTTTACGACATCCTGGATGCACCTCGAGGCGTTTTACCTCCGAACATAATATATATTCTGTGCATCGTCGATACTGACAATGGCCACTATTGAACAAACAGTGGTGTTCGCAAATGACCTACATACATATTCCATATATTTTTTTTTTGTTTCAACCATCCCATCACGGTGAGAATGCATTTTTTATCACTTCAAACCTACGATGGGCGATGAAAATTTTGAATGTCAAAATAAATAATTTACATCTTTTTTATTACGATACTCTTCACAGGTTTTATTTTCCGTTCTTTTTGCTTATTTGTTCATTTACGCGGGGATTTCGTGAAAAATAAAGCGAAATAAATTTTTTCTCTAAATTGAACGTTTACAACAGTTGTATGCATTTGCATAATGCACATATTTATAATATAGTTTTAACCCCCATTCTCTGTTCTGATATCCCAACCCTTTGTAAAAAATTAAGCTCCAACAAAAACCGAAAGTTTGACAGATTAAATTTTTCTCGCGCAAGCTACATCCGAGCAAAGGTTATCATGCCCTCCGTTTGTACGGTGTCCACTTTTGTATGAAAAATTAATCATTCCGTAACAACAAGTATGAATAAAATAAAATCCACGGGATTCTTTCGATGGTCACTTTTATACTTAACTTTAATTAAAAATGTTGAAAAAATATGTGCCGCGGGCTTTTACAACTTTGTAATATTTCCGATTAATTCTACTTTTATTTTTTTCTTTCGTATTCATCATATGGCACAAAGGAAAATTACCAACAGTATGTCTTGACTCTAAACGACGTGGTTTTTGAAATGATGGAAGGTCCTCGTGAATGATGACAATTGATAAGAAAAAGTGGAGTTTTGGGTGCATAATTAATAATGCAAAATGTTTGGGAGACACGAGCGGGCGGGAAAGAAATCGTTAAAAACGCGCGGCGTCTTTAACAAATGAATCGTAAACTGTCGCGTCGTGAAAGCCTTTATACTGACTAGTGCATAGATCCAAGGCTACACGGAGTGCTTAGTAACGTCGTGGCATGGAAGCTTCTTTTCCGCAGGCGTCTCAAACACCTTCAACCACGTAACCCTCATTTCATGAATAATAAAAAGGGCGAAGTGCTCGCACTTCAACGTCGTTCTACTACCGCTTTTTTCCAAGAGGACAATGTTTTTCATCTCGTCACAATATGCTAGCCTTATGCAGGTTCACACCGTCTTTATAAAATCTCGATAACTGACGTGTGGAATTTTAAATCGAACGCATCATCAGATTTTCCACGACAAAATGTACAATAACATCCCGCATTATATACACCACCGTTCTCTGTACCAAATGTATTCATGACTACCTTTTTTGTCGACTAGTTCAACGAGATCTTGACCTTTTGCTTGTTGGCTCGTTGGATAGAGGACCGGCATAATTTTTTATTCGACTTTCATAACATTTTTATTACTTATACTATATACTTCTTTATTTATTTATTTATTAGTAGAAATCAGCAAAAAATTGGTAAAATTTACATATGAATGACAATATTGATAATGCAATACATACATTATATAGTATACATTACATACATTATTTAAAAACATGGATTGATAGTGACTGGCGGGGTAAATTTGACAGTATCAAAATAATTTTAAATTATATAGATTTGATAATAATTTGAATTTTCATTCTTCAATTATGAACATTGTTATAAATTATTGATCATTTGTTAAGTTCTCAATTTACCATAAAACTTAGCGCCTTATTGCCGAAAATATCTTATAACAGTTTGTGAAATATTTACCTACTGATATCTGAGGTCCAACAACATTTATGAGAAATAAAAGTGTATAATATGAAATTCTCGCAGATTCTATAGGTGTTATTATGCGAAGCAGAAAGCCAGAGGCAAGTTGCAAAGACTTGAACCCAGCCAGTGAAATTTCCCCGGGAACGAATACATGCCCCGACTGCACAATTTAACACCTATCGATTACAAGCGCGGCATTATCAGAAATTGTTCCAGCAATTAACGACGACAACGTGAGCGTCGCGATTGTGTCTGCGTTTGACACAATGCCACGGAAGTCGTCAAAGATAAAGAGTCACGAAAATATTTCAGTTTTAATTCGCGCCTTTCATTTTCCCTTGCTTCGGTTCGAGTTCTTCCGAAGGGTTGAATGGCCGCAATATAAAAAGCAAAAAGAAATTTAAATATATTCGAAAAAGAAAAATGAAAAAAATAATTTAAACGATTGATTGGTATCAGGCTCGCGGAAAAAATTTCATCCTCCGTGTGATTTTTTCGGGTGGAAAAAAATAACGAACTTCAATGTTGAAAATCAACAAAATGGATTAAAATATATTTCATTTAACAGGCCTTTAATCAAGAATTTATTCATTTATTTAGGCAAAAGTTTGATAGTATACACTGATCCAAATAAAAAACGCTTCTCATAAGAATTATACATGTATATAAAGTGTTGTGTTTTTTATTTGGATCAGTATATTATGAAAGATACGAAATAAAAAATTACAATCTAGTAATATCTGAAAAAAGAACGAATAAATAAAAAGAATTCAGACAAGCATGTCAGCTCGATTATTTATTTTAGTTCATTTTTGAGCCGAGGGGAGTTGAGTTCTGTTAAAAGTGAGAGTTAATTTTCATCGTTCACTCTCCAATGTTGAATTGGAAAATCCACTTAGCGCAAACACAGAGCCGTTGAGTGGACGAGCCAAAAGTCGTCAGTACACGTTAAAACGAGCCGAGACAAGTGACTATGTTATCAACGTACGTGAGATTGGAAATCGCCATTCTGTCTCGTGGGGAACGAAAAGTTACGACCTGTAAATTTCATTAACGTCCTCCAGCTAAGATACACACGGCTTTAACTTTTCACTCCAGTGCAAATCGCGCACGTTTGATCATACCAGAGTCATTTTATAAACCATTACAATTTCATCCGAACCGGCAATATGTTTTACAAACTCAAAATGCATTTAAGAAAGTTTGGAATAAATCGTCTTTGAATTACGTGCGATGCCGTGCGCAAATGAAATCGGATCAAAAAAGAGGGAACAAAAAGGAGAAAAAAAAAGAAATCGGATTCATTTGTTCGAGTTATGAAATGAAATCAAGAGACCGACTTGTTCCTTTGAGCTACGAATGGATCCCGAAATCCCTCACCATCACTTATCGTGTCCTACAATTCTCTTTGACATACGATCCATGAATGGATGTTCCAATATCAATATCACGTCATAACATGACTACATTGTGTTCCCTTATGTACGTGTACCGACAAACTCACGTTATAATGATTGATTGAATTACTGGCGATGCAATAAATTAGGCACCATCAGACGATGAGTTAAATAATCACAATATTATTCTGCGATTTATCAACTTTACAACTCTCAGCATGAATTTCGTCAGGGTATAATTGACTGTTGAAAACAAATTATAGATTCGATACCAACATTCGATACACACTTGAGAGTGAAATTGATGAAGTCAGTTAAACAGTAACTGGGGCATTAATATTTAAGAAAAACTGCAATTTAAAATCACGAGTTGCGTGCAATAAAACTTGTTGCATCAAAATGTAGTTTGTTTTCACTTTGGGAGGTGCACTTTTTAAAACCCATTTTGTTTTGTATTTTTTGAGAGACATCAAACTTCATACCAAAATGCACAACAAAGTTTTATTGAAATTTCATAACGCATTAATGACATGCGCAAAATCTTATTTTTTTTTCTTTTGTCAGATGTCGGTGATATTGTAAGACTTAATTCAATTTCAATTGAGATAATTGCGACAAGTGATGTAAATGTAACAGTATCAAAATTATGCTCACAAATTTATTTTTACTTTAATGTGATTTATGAAGATCTAATAATAATCTGAACTCAGGTTTAATTTTACCTGACATTTATTTGAGTGTCACATTTACCCCAAGGTGTCACAATTACTTCCAACTGCCCTTATAAGACAGCAAATAAAGAAGAGCAAATGGCCATTGAATAGCAAACCTTTTGCATCAACAAGGGAAACACTGGACAAAAATAAAAATACGTAATTTACGAAGGAGTTATAAACTGATTGCACCGAAACATACTTGGCCGATGTGCAAAACAAAAACTTGTGCATCATCACGTCCAAAAGACCTTGGTGAGCTTATTATGGATAACGCTGGTCCGACACATTCTATTATGAGCCGGTTCGAAATAATTAACTAATGGACTAATGGATCCAAAACCACTGAATTTTACCAATACAGTGTATACCTATACACAATGGCTCCATAACCATAGCTCACGAGCCTGTTCGAATCTACCCAAATATTCATTCAAGATATCATCATTTCACGACCATTGTTCTACTTTCAATGGATATAATCCTAGGAAAAAAATTCTTACGGAAAAAACTCCTAAAAATAGGTTTGAATTTTAAACAAAAATGTCTTTCAAAATTAAAGTATAAAAAGGAGGGTGAAAGAACCGAACCCGTACATGTTGGGATATTACTGGTGTAATCAAAATTAAATAACCACGAAGAATAAATTATCAATGAGGTGGTAAGTTATGCACATTTTTAGCAGAGCCTCTGAAACCAAGGTAATAAGATCCCTCGGTGAAGTTCGTTGACTTTTGCAAAGTTTCTAAAATGTTTGATGATCTGCCGGAGTATTTATATTTATAATTTTAAGTCAAAGAATTTTTTGCTCTTTTTTTCATTTTTTGCCTTTATTATTGGCAACGAACGAGCAAAAAATAAATACGCAAATCAAAGAAGATAGCGAAACCGGAGTGAATGAACAAACTATCCAGTGAAAGGAAAATCCAAGCAAATAAGATTCTTGACGTATCACGTGAGGAGTTGAATCTCCGAGTTCTCTTTTCTTTACACGGACTTTCGTGAGACTCGTGTGTCTGCGACGGCGAAGTTTTGTGTGATTTAATTTAGACCTCCGGTGCATTTCTGTCCGATAAAAGAGATTTACTTTCAATCGGAATCAATCTGTTTTTCGCGTTTGGAAAACAAGATCTTACCGTGATAACTTAGCATTAACGAAGAAAATTACAATGATCATAAGCAAACGTCGGGGGCGAGTTATTAAAATTATAGTTGTTTGTTCAACGGTCGGAAAAGAGATCCTTGTGTCAGCAAGAAAACGCTGGAAATCACCCGGAGGCAAATATTTGTGGCGCCGGTTACAAAATTGAATTAAAGTAGATGAAAATATTGTTGGCTGACAAACAAGTCGAAATATAATTCAAGCCGGCATCTTTTATCATCTTGCGACACAAATGTTTACGCAGACAATTCGGTAATTGATGAAGAAAATTTTGCCAACACAAACAGCGCGAACTAGAAGATGAAAATTGACTCTGCGCAAGATCGCACTGATATAGAAGGCTTTTTTTACATCAAGTTTGCTTAGCGCTCGCTAATCCGAAGAAAGTCCGTGATGAAATGACAAAACGAGGAAGGAATTTTCACGGGCGTCTTTGAAATTCCTTCATGACTGCGGCTTAATGAATGAAAATCGTTTCCGACCGCACGAATGCAGACGATTTGGCGAAAAACAACATTCCCGGCGATGATTCGAGGTGCTTGCAGCTGTCGGCTTATTTGCAGGACATTTTTGTCAATAATTTTATTGATCTTGAGGATGGAGGAGGGTTGAGGGAGAGGAAACGGCGTAAACAATTGTCGCACGAATTGGTTCCGGGGGTCACATGGGAATGAATAATTTTTTCCATTTTGCACGCAGCGTGCGCGATAACTCATGAATTTACGAACAGCACAACAGTGCAATAAAAATTGCGTTTTGCAGAAAAACGGCAATATCTTAGGCCAAGATTAATGGAGACCCATTTTTTTCGGCCTGATATGAGAAATGATTTATATGGGAAAGGGCAGATTTAACTCGGTTTGCTTCTCCAAAATACCCCCAGATATAAGTCACAGTCGTCGTTATTTTTGTATCAAAACCTTTCAGCGCTGCACCTGGTGGCAGAACCGTACGTGTGACTTATCATACCAACATAAGTCTCCGATGAAACGTTTCGGTTTTGTATAAATCAAAAACCCCGTTTCAAAACTTACGAGAATAATCACTATCGCGCCACTGTTTACGAAAAAGCAAAAAATAAAGATTTGTCGCAAAAACAAACAACCGTAAATTTTAACAAGCGAAATTTTTCTCCTCTAACAAAATGAATAAACAAAATTACGATTTCAAGCTGGGAAATTTTTTATCCTATAATTGCACTCATGATTACAGAAATAATAAGGGATGAAGAAAATTTAACGGTAAAAAGTATTGTTCTTTAATGACGTCTATAATAATTTGTTATATCCCGCGTTGCAGTTTCACTAATGCTAAAAAACATGAACCATAATAACGCTGTAAATCTCAGAAAACTTGGGAGTTACTTTTTAAATTGTTTGTCAAGATTTCAAGAAAAACTTTTATTTCAACTTACGCGTATACTTCGAAAAAGTGTCGTCTTTTTAGCAAAAGACGACTGAGATGGGAAAAGAGTCAACGCTAAATGAAGAGGCTTCTATCTTTCCGGAAAATAAAATATATTGTAATGATCATGAAAATTCAGTAAGTTTTTATCAACACAACTTTGCGACCTAGTCTTAACACGCTTTTGTATCCCAACGAAAGTCACCGAAAGAACGGTGGAGAGAACCTTTTTCCGAGAACCAATCTGAAGGATGCAACAATCGCATCTTCAACGACTATAGATTATTCTCTAAATTTTATAACCGTTGATTGTCAAAACAAGAAATTTCGCGAGCCATCCACTTCTTCTTATTGGAAAGAAAAAGATATTATTATTCTTTAAGAAAAAGCAAATTGAACTCCAAATGAAAAGTTTTTTTTTCCCTCACTGAGAATGGCTCAAACCATCCGTGTAACATGGACGATTCAATGAAAAAAAAGTGAAGGGGAAAAGAAAAATTTAATGCTTGAACAATTCATTATCTTGCTCAGCAAACTATCAGTGGTAACATGCGAAAACACCCAAGAAAATTATGTCTTAATTCTCCATCATTACTGTTTCCCTCAATATCCTCGACTGTCTCTCTATTACCTCAATTTTCCGTTCCACTACATAGTGTTTCCACCCTCGTAACGTCATCGTGAAGCTTAACTATACCACGAGTCATGAATGCCAGCCTCTCTATCTGCGTAACAATAACAAACATGAGCAAAAAGATAAAACTGCCTACGAGACGAAAATCGAGTTCGAATGCAACTATCGAGTATAAGCTTTCGCGCGAACAAAGAATCGTTGACTCTTCGAAACATGAAACAAGAGGAAACGAAGAAAGGCAGCCAAACGAAGAAGAAATTTCGCCAGATAGTTGCAATACGTCCCGAGCAATATCCCTGTGCTTTTGCCGCTGTCGGCGTTATCGGACAAACGTATAAGTGGCTTTGTTGGAAAACTTTTTCGCGATACGTAGCGAGGTTAACAAGGGACGAAACGCCACCTACAGACGATCTCTATTGATGACATGCTTGACGGTATAATTGGCGTCGCTTGGCAACTAACGTTGCGATAACTTTGACGGCCCAACGCCGGCCGGCAAAAGTAAACAAAAGCAACGAAAACGAGCACACGAAGCCCTGGATATTGGTCGACTCGTACAATCGAAACGATCGTCCAAACGCTCTTTGACACGCTCGCTCCAAATGCATGCGCGACACAAGAAAACATTCAAGATAGCACTTTTTTTCCGGCCTCTGCTTTTGTCGCGACAAAAAAGAGGTACACCGGATGTCTTTATCTCGTTGCGTGTCTCCGGTTTGCTTTGCCAATCAATTGATCCGCAACGGTCTCGCTGATAGACGCAAAATTTTTCAGCTCGTTTTTTTTTTTCTTTTTTGGACGGAGAAAACAAAAATTTTTTTTTCCGAGGATGGAAAACCAATTTTGTTCATTGCAGAAAAATTGGACAGAAAATTTCTTTTGTTATTCCTCGTTCACCATATTTCACTTTAGCGATTCATTTTCGACGCTGATGGATATGGAGTTCGCCGTGTGCGAGTACACGTGTCGTGTCAAAGTGTGCCGAACAAAAAAAAAGAAAAGAAAAAACGTCATTTTAAGAGTCATGAAAAAATAGAAAATAAAGAAGACGTCTCGGCGGATCGTGACCATTTGTCTCGCTTAACGTTGACTTAGCGAGTAGGAGGGGGGCAAAAACAGTTGGTACTCGTATAATTCACGCGTTTCTTAGTTCGGTGGCTCTGTTTCTGAAGGATATCCTAATAGAAAAATAAACACTTTGTTCGAGTTCGACCAAGTGCTCAGATCTCGAGCACAACTTTTGGAGCAGACATGCGTTCGACATTCGCCCATTCGTATTCAGATTTTGCACCCGAAACGTGTGTTCGATTTATAAGTCCAATAATTAAAATTTAATCATCTAAACAATTTAAGACTAAAGTCTCGATTCGAAAAAATTGTCTTTTGTTTTGTTTTTCTTAACAGAAAGCTCTGTTATGTGATATCAAACGTTTTCGGATGTTTTCATTGTTATTTTATTATTTCTTATCGTTGACCTCTTTGGTTCTAACATAAAGTTGAGTCTTAGGTATATCGACGGATTCTTTTGAGTGATTTCTGGATATATCTATTCCGATCAACGGAATCGCCTTCACTCTCCATTCTACCAAATGGAAACGGAAGCTCAGGATGGATTTCGTCCAAGTTTGAATTCCGCAAAGTGTCCAGGAAAGACGAATTCTCCGAGCTCACGTGACCGGTGATTTATTTAGACGTTGAAACTTCGATGTCGGACAACCCTTTTTATACAAATTTTATGTACTTTATGTTTTGTTTTCTGTGCATGCCATTTTTTTCACTTTGTCTCGAAGGATATAATAGTCAAGGAAACGTGCAAAAAGACTTAGGAACCGACGAATATTTATAAACTCCACAGACCAGAGTTCTCGGTTCGATTTACCTAAAGAATGAGAGATTTGTCTCGACAGGGATATATTGTTTTAATTTTGTTATTTTTATGTTGCACGAAAGAGGGAGAGAACTTCCTGACTAATAATTAAAACGTTTGCTTTTCCGGTATGTTGCAGCTGAAAATCTTCCACTCGGGTTCCCGGTGATAACTCAGTCGCCGTCGACAAAAGTCGTGGAAGTGGGACATCAGACGATATTGGCGTGCAGCGCCATGGGACAGCCAACCCCCCAGATCTCATGGGTACGAGATCTGATACCGATTAACACATCCAATCCGCGTTACACAGTGACGAGTACGGGTAAGTACAAAACAAATCAATCTCACCCAAAAACCATCAGTTTGGAAAAGAAATAACTTGGAGATCAGATTTTTCTATCCAAATTTGGAATAAAAATTTTCTTGGGCAGGATTTCAAATGAATCATGAATTATTGATTATTGTATTATCAACACGAGCTGTGCTTCCTAATTTCGAATTTTGGATTTGTAACGTAATTTCATCATGCAAAATCATGCCGATCGAAGGATTAACTTTTTGTATTTTTGATTTGTGATATAAACATGAATTTGTACAATCCCATTTGGCGATAATCGTGTGATCAAATTATGTTACGCTATCATTAACCGGAAGCATTGATAATTAAATATTGCGATTACTGCTGCCCAGTTTGTCATCGTACTTAACGAAAAAAGTTACGCATCTCTCTATAACAAATACATTTCTCTTTCGGTTGTCTGTTTTTGCGTTTTGATTAATCAAAAAGTTATAAATTCCATTGCCGGTCCGGTGCGAGCACATTATCATAATTAACGTCCATAATCTGCTTTTTATTCTTAAGTACAGATTAGCAGTTCCGAGCATTCAAATTGGCATGATTTTTAAATGCGAAAATCTTTTTTTTTTTTATTTTATCATATCATTATAATTTTCAATCAAGTTTTGTGCAAGTTAATTTAATTAACTACAGGGGTGGGTGATTATTTCTTGTTTGGTAGGTGCGTAAAGGTGCCACCATTGATTGAGTGTTTGAGAAACAAGAGAGTACATCGCACTTCATGTTCGTCTCAAGTTACAGTAACATTTTGTCTTGCGGCTTGTAACAACATACACTTGACGAAAAAGTATCTGTTTCACACGTAATTACTTTAAGTGCTGGCACTTACTTCGTATTAAACGCAAGTACGTATGCAACCATACCAACTTGAACGCACTCATAAAAAGTATATGTAACTCTCTCTCTTTCTCTGGCATAATATAAAAAAGAAATTTTCGAAATAACGTATATTTCTCATTTCCTTTATCGTTCGCCTAAAACAATGCATAAATGAAATGTGTTCGACTAGGGGACGAATATATCTCCAATTAATTAGTCGAGAGCATTTAAAATTCATTACATTTAATGCATATTTGCTAAGCGTTTAAAAAATACACTGTATTTATACTAGGCACACGGTATTTCACTTCGCTATTTACTGAACTGCTATGGCAAAACATTAATAAATGGTTTTCAGTTAAATCAATGGACCGCTCAGCACAAGAGAGCAGAATAAAACAAATCTGATAGAATAAACATTTGTGTTTGACAGGTCATACTATTTCTAATTTGCCATTCATTTCGGTCCGCCAATTTATTTATTTATGTTTTTACCGGGCTTTTCTGTCTCTTTTCTTTTACCTGTTTATAGATAAAAAGGCCCCTCGGAAAACTTTGTAGGTATAAAATTTTATGAACCGCGAGGGCATATGTTTTTTGGGTTATTGTGAATTCAAAGACAGTTCATTATATGAAAATTTTTGCTACTGCGAAAAGTTTAAAGATAAAGCGCGGTGTGTTGCATTATTAAGCAAATTTACGATGCGGCCATCCGATCCAGCAAAAAGCATGCATTAGACTTTGAAAAGTAGCTGATAGGTATAAGCACTCAGGGTTCAAGTGTATATGTCGACATAAGCGTACATGTGCATCGGACATGCGACACACGCCAGCGTGCACCAAAGAAATTTTGTAGAAAATTGCCGTAAGAAAATGGGACAAAAAAGAATAAGCTCGCTCGGGCGTGCACACTCGACCGGAAATCTGATCCTTTTTCTTGTGATCATAATATAAAAAGATACCAAAAAGATATTATTGAAAATCAAAAGGAACGAGATTTTTATTCAAGTGAAATAATTATATACATGCATTTTTGAAAGTTCAGATTTTCTCTGTAATGTATGGTAATAATGCACCAGTGAATAGACAGTTGAGAAAATTTGTCACTTTAAACTTTAAAAAAAAACATAAAAAAAGAAATATAAAAGAAAACAAAATTTTATTTATATTATTACACTGACAAATAAGAGAAATATTCTTTTTTAATATTTTAGGTTCCAAATAGGAACTGTTTAAATTAAGAAATCATTAACATTTAATGAATTATAGTTAAGTAAAACACTGATTCACTTTTTTTTTCAAACCCGAAATTTATTTTATAGCTTTCTGATTAATGAATTGCCTCATTCTACTCAGTCACGAAATCTTAAGATCCAGTTCAAAGCAACCGAGTAGATTTCAACCTCGCGCAGAAATCCTTTCCAACCGCGGGATGCAAAAAAAAAGAGGAGAAAATTTATTAGAAACCTGTACTTAGTGCTAAATTATAGGTCAGCGGTATATATTTTAAAAAATGTAAAATATTGGTTTCATCTCACCTGCAATTTCAGACTCCGCTCTGACATGAAAAAAATACGACTTTTCGGTACTGAATTGACCCGAATACCGGGATCGTGGATCTACATTTCTAATTTGCAGTGCGAATTTGCATACTGCGCAACAAGTAAGTCTGCAAAGTATCTACGAACAGAGCGCGGCTGAATCAATTAAATATTGAAACGGTTTTAATTAATTATAGGTGTCCGATGTTTTTGAAGTAGAAGGCAATAGTTTATTAATATTAAATAACTCTAACCTCACAAAGCGATCCATGTCAATTTTTACCGCACCCACACAACGATTCATTCATTTTTTTAAATTGAACCTTACAAAAATATTTTGTTCATCGGTAATTGGTTTGATTAGTTTATTCATTTCATTTAATTTCATTTTTTGATGATTTTAAACATTTTTTGTATTAAAAACAACAAAAATCCAGTATCGCGAGACGCGATGGATCGGTGTGTAAACGACGCCTGTGTGAGGTTGCAGTGTATACGGATCCAGTTTCAAGACGATGAACTCTCACAAGGCGCGGTCCAAATTTTCGAAATGATCGTACCGCAGAGTTTGGCGAATTGTTTCTCTTTTCAATTACTCACAGGGACGAAGTTGGTGATCAAAGTTTGGTAAACTTGAGATTCATTTTTTTATAATATCACTCAATACAAAACTTGAGAACAAATAAATAGATAATGAAACAAAGTCGAGTAAATTATATTTATAATTCCAACCGAATTTAACGAATTTGATTCAAAGTATACAAACAAAAAAAAGAGGAACTTAGGAGAACAAAAAAGTCAGGAAGAAACAAGCTGTTGCTTCTCAATTGATCAAACAAAGTTGTTGAAACACGACGAGGCGCGCAATTTATTAAACTCCAATCCACAGGCGGTATCGATGTAACTAAAAATCTAATTGAGGGATGAATGGCGCGTTTAATTAGTGAACGAACGTCTCCAGTCGGCGCGTTCGGATTGAATAGTTTCACCGTGACGGGGCGAAAGTTCGTATTTTGATTGCCGAAAAACTGTTTGGATTAAAGTTGAGTCCGCACGAGCGGCGTCGATATAGTTGAACGAGAGACGCTTTTGCTGCACGGAATTTCTTGATCCATTGTAAACGTATTCCTCACATTTGTATTCCGTTTGGTGCGAGGATCTGTTTTGCGCCGGATGCTGAAATTCACGAAGAGAGCTGTATCTCTCATGCATGCCCAAAACGCTTCTTTTGCTTGGAAGAAAAACCTCAGTGCCATACGATATGGTGTCCTGACAATGAGATCTTTGGGTATTGCGATCCGCTCGCGCACTAAAGAATATGGTGCGGGTATTACAATATCGATCCGAACCGGCTCCTCCACAATTATGAAGTTGAAAAGTAGCGCGATTTAATGTTTTTTTATTGTTTCCATTGTTGTGTCAAGTTCAACAGAAACCGGACAAAGAAAAGGGATTGTAACATTTTATGATGAAAATATGTGTTTGATTTTTTGAAAAAAAAAAAAAATGGAAAAAAAACGGACAGACCGCGATGTGAAGTGAGCCAAGTGGATGTAAGACAAAAGAGGATAAGTGGTCGAAGTGCACAATGTGCCCGAAATGAGAGATCCGCAAAAAAGCTTTATACAGGCCGCTCGGTAACTAAGACTCCTTTTTTGTTTCTCCTTGTTAATTTATTGCTTCGTTTAATCGTTCGTGAATTACACTTTTTCGCGAACGTTTTCACCGGAATAGACCCTATGAATAATACAGTACATTTTTCAAAAAAAAAAAAAAAAAAGAAAAGAAAGAAAGAAAGTGTTCATGTCCACTTTTTTGATAGTTTAGACTCTGGTGTCGGAATTTTTAGAAAGTTGACAGTCAAGTCTTAAAAATTTAAAACACTTTGATTTCTTTGTATATAAGATTCGTTTTATTATTAACCGATCTGTGAAAGTTCATTTTACGTATGGATATATTGAAAACTTTATGTTCCCAGTTTTAGCAATGCATTTAGACTCGAAAATTTATGAACTGATCGGACGTCCGATTTATTTCACGTCAGTTGTGACACATATGACATGCTTTTTTGCGATAAAAGTTATTGAAAAACCATTATATCACAACGGTTCAATAATTTACCAACCTAATCTGAATGTTACACAAAGATTAATACGAGCGAATTTCCAACACAACCAGGTCTCGACTTTCATCCTTTAGCGCGTAGTTTTGCTAGACAACTTTCGAAAATATGAATAATTAGACCACTTTATTACATTACGTTAGTTTAGAAAAGAATTTTCAAACATTCAAATTTAAGATGCGGATGATAAATCGACAAAATTTTGGTCCAAGAGGTACGAATATATATTTTATTTGAAATATTGCAATATAATTTTATTGACAAAATGTCAGAGAACAAACAGTTTGTTGAACGAAACTATATGAAATTATTGAATGTTTTTTTAGTTATTACAATTGAAATGTACTCAAAGTTAATACTTATATAAACAAATTTGAATTATTAAACTCTAATAAAATCTAAAATTAGCATAAAATACTGAAAAAACAAGGACAATAGTTTCAAAATTATAATAACTGTTTTTTTCAAGTGAAATGAAATGACTTTTGTAACCGATAAAAAGTGATTATCGTTTAATTTTCAATTATCCATCAGTACGAAATATTGGACCGCAAATGTAATTCAATTTGCGATTTAACGTATCTTTATCATAATCCAATTGACATATCAAATTTAAAATGCCTTTTAATATTTAATCCTGATTTATAGTATATATAATTGGAATGCATTTGGAATCGCAAATAAAATATTATACACTCGAAAATGAAAACAAGCGTAAAAAATTAACTGAATAACATAACATCTGTAAATATTTGCTTTTGCAATCAAACATACCATCAGAAGTCGGGGGGGGGGGAGTTGCTTTGATTAAATCCAGATAATGAATTCTAATTAGAATTTGACCTGACTTTCAAGAGTAGGGAACTGATTAAAATCTGATCGAATGCGAAAGTAAACTCCGATCAGAATTTACTTAGTCGTGTTTCTATTTTCATTTCTTCCAGTCGAGGCAGTAGTTCAAAGACTCAGAAAATCTCACATTTTCGGCACCACCATTTAAACCATACAATTAATTAGATAGCTGAGAGAGTGAGAGAGTAAGTGACTAATACGTGGTATAATTATCAAGAAAATAAAATATGCAAATAAATTATAATGATTCATTATCGGGGCTATAAGCTTTTCTCAAGAGACATTAAGAACATATTGACTGAAGTGGAATAACCGTTTAAAGCCGCAGTTACTCATTCATAATAGATTTTACTCGATATTCGTCGGCGATAAGCGTCGGACGCAAGAGCGCCGCTGAATAAACATAATAAAAAACAGGGTAGTAGCAATTTAATTGACGATAGAATGGGCGAGGCAAAAAACCAAGTGGATTTGATGGTGCGTTGATGTCGCGCGCAAATTATGCAACTCTGTTTAATTATCCCCCCTTACCTCCCCCTTCACACTTGAGTCTTGCGACAAAATTTTCACACTAACAGTGCTGCCATTCGTCACAGTCTCATTTTTTTCTTCTTTCTCCCCCCAGTGCCGCATTTCCACCGACTACGTTTTCAGGACTTTCATTATAACGTCACAGCAGATATCTAGTGATTTATTTCGTCTCATGAAAAGAACATAATACAATAATCGGTTCTATTTCATAAACAAGACTCCTGGCCTCTGAAAAGGGGCCCGCACACACACTCGGAAACATTTTTTACGAAAGCAGGGGGTATTTATTTTATAGAATTACACTCATTATTTTACATTTTTGAATTATAGTAATTGTACTTTCTTTTTTATGCGCTGGAAAATATTGCCCGCCACTTTGCACGTGATACGTTCCGTAAATATACGGAAAAATTGATATTAAACACTCGCAGTTATTACAGCGGGCATTCCGCTGGTGTACGACGCGCTATTTATTTTGTACAAAGAAGAAAAACAGAGAGAGAGGGAGAACTCTCTCTCTCTCTCTCTGTTAAAAAATGCGAATCGTACCTAACTTTTTACTTCATAAACGGGCATCATCATTGCGCTATCAAGCAAGATAAAGCGCGGCGTAATCGCGCTATGCTAATTTTATTGCGCGTCTAGCTGCGCCGCGAATAAATTATTTCTTTATTTAATTTTGCAGCAGTCAAAAATTTGTCAATTTGATAAGCAAAAATTAAAAAAAAATGACAGATTGTTTAAAATTCGTACGAAAACGAGCAGGATCATCAACAATTCACAAAATGTATTAGAAATGAGCGTCGGCATTAAGATTGGATAGCAACGTAAAGCAAATTAAGCTGTTGCCGTATGGCCAGAAGCTTAATGCCGCTCCTGAATGCAACATCGAGATAGCGACTTATTAATGGTCGTATACGATACGAATAAAGATAACAATAATTCATTAACGCCACAAATGTGAAAATATATCGTTGCGCGCGTACGCGAGAAGCTTTTCTTTATTATCGCTCTTCAAATTCGTTTGTAACGATGATGAATCAACTTCTTCGCGGGCACCTGGATGCGCAATACATCATGTAAACGAGACACCAATTAAAAATAATTACCCTGAAAATAAAAACTTAACTGATTGTCTTCTTGGTTTTGCCGTGAAATTTAACATATACCGCTCGCAGCCAAGACTAATCAGGTCGCTCTCGTTTACCATTGGATAATTAATAAAAAATCCTAATTACTGTCTCCCCCCCCCCCAAAAAAAATTTACAACCAATTTAAATTCATTTTTCACAGTTTTGATTTTACAATTTTCTCTTCTTTGTATTCCAAAATTTTAACAAAGATCTAATTTGATGGGACAGTTAGGAATAATATTGTGGCACGTGGGGTAATGTGTTAAACCACCATAATTGAGGTAAAACATTAATTCAAAACAATTTTCGAATTACTTTGTTCAGATGAATGAGTTGCGATTTAGAGCGTAATATAAATAATTGTTAAAAATGGTGTACTCAGATGACGAGCTCGTTAATTTGACCAAGGTAGTGAGTGGCGCGAGGATACTCGGTTAATCGCATCGGAGAAGAATATTCGCGAGACAAGATGCAAAAATTGCCCTGCGCGTTGTTATATAGTTACGAAACGGAAAAAAACGTGAATGAATTATTATCCTCTGGTTGGCGTAAGCTGGAAACAAACTAAGTCCATCAATCACGGGCACCGCGCGGGCTCTAATCTGTCGTGTTTCATAAAATTCGCATAATCCGCACCGCATGGCCGACGAGCAACGAACTCTCGGACCTGTGCAGGGGCGGATTTTCGGGTGCGAGAAGAACAGTTACGTGTACATAGTACATATCCCAGACATCCGCCTCCGAGCGAGAATTGTAGATGAGGCGTGATTACGTATTCCGATCTTACACGATACCAACTCGCCTTGTGCTGCTCGTGATGAAGTGTTTTCTGCGCCCTGTCCCGCCACGAGCGCATAACTCCGCTAAACATGGTCACCCGATTAATTCTGTTTTTTGCAAGCCAACAACGCACAACTACACAATCATAAATCACCACGACTGTCGCCTGCTACGCGCCATTATTATATCAATTCACAATTAATATACAAGCTGGCCCGGTTTGCCTCTTGTCGGCCCTTGGCTTTGGCAGAGGCCAAATTTGAATAAGCTCTTGCCCGGCTCTTGATTAGGTTCACGGCTTTTTAGATGCTGTCCACGAGATTGGACTTGCGAGCAGCCTGCTGATGAGTTATCGTTTCTTATCTCAAAGTGATCAGAAACCGTGCAGCTCTCTTGTCGCGAAGACGAAATTCGTGAGGTGGGCAAACAACATTTTTTACTGAAAAACAGAAAAAAAAAGTTTCATCAATGGAAGAGCAAAAATGAACAGGCGATAAGAAAGGGGGGGGGGGTTATTCTATGAAATTATTTTATTCTGATGGGTTGGGAACAAATTGATAATTGCGAGGTGAATTTTTGCCGCTGGATTTGTGATGTACAATCCGACTGTCAGCTATTGACGAAATTCGTTCAATTTAATATTCATAAAAGGATTTGCGAGAAAACTTTTAACGAGCATTATTTTTAGTTTATTGATCAAACTGTATGGGTTGACAATTTGGTAAAAATCGTACAACCAATTTGAACGAAAATGTGATGTTCTGGATTCGTATGAAAAAGTGAGTTCCATACGAATTCACGAAACTGAACAAAATTTATGAAGCTATTTTGCAAAAAAAAATTTTTTTTTGTTTCAACAACATTGAACTGAGAAAGCACGACGGACAAATCGCTAAAACTCACTAGTCAATGGCACAGAATTAAACATGGTCTTATGAAATGGATAACGCGAAATTAGGCAATGGGGATGAAGGTTGAAAATGCTTGTAGAATCGCAGATTTGTAACGTATGACAACATAATTAGAGCATTTCATAGCCCTATGAATTCAACATGTAGTTACGAGAGTTCTGCAAGTTAAACAACGCTGAGGAAGATTCCGCGTTAATTATTAAACACGCTCAATTAGGGCAATTAAGGTGCAGATTGAATCTAAAGCTTTCTCAAGTTGTTGAAGATCGAAAACAATCGTTGATACGCTGTGTCAGGCAAATGAAGGCGTAATGAGGACGAGATAGTGTGACTGGAATGGTGGGGGAGGTTTGATCTTCAATGGAATCACGAACAAGAATGTTGAGTTGAATTATTAATAACACCAAGATCGACTAACACATACGAAAACTCTCAATAACAAAACTAATATTTCGCCTAGACGTCAGTGTCAAAAGCTTTTGAAAATAACATTTTTTACGAAAGTGTAAAAAACCCTTTGTAAAGATTCAATCAACTCAACAAGAATCAATGTTCTTTTTTTTATTTCTCAAACATTTTGCAATGTTATTACGTGGAAAGAAATTGGCCAAGTCTAGCAAACAGAACGCGATCCGACCTATTTCGTGGGTTATATAAAACAAAAAGTATACTTTTTGTTTTCATGCAGAACCCGTTGGCCCTTAATCACGCAGCAATAGGAAACCGTTGATTTAGCATGCAAAAAGATGTAAATTCGACTGTGCGAGGGCAAATCTAAAGAATGAGGAAACACGTAAGTGAAAATAAAAATCAAAACCGGAGGTGAGATCTGGGAGTCATCGCGGCTCGGTTGTAAAATTGCATGTTTTATCTGCCGATCGTTTCGGAGGGTGGGAACATAAGCAGGGGTGTTGTGCTCTCATCAGTTACATACGGAGGCCTTGTCAGTTGGCTGCTCGTATGTTTGTTTTAGAGGGAGTCGCGCAACCGAAGCGGGATGAAGAAGGTGTAGCTGAGTGCTGAATTATACCGGGGAGTGACGTTGGCGAAGATAATCACATGCCTCGTAACAACCAGTTTATCATGGTATCGTGCAAGGGCTCTGATGCATCGCGGAAAACTTTGCATGAATGCCACCCTCGTGTGTCGGGTCTTTTACTTTCCGCTCGCTCCTCCGCAAACTCTATTATCGTACAACGAACGAAATGACCGCGAACAGAGTTTATGCCCTCAACGACAGCTACGGATTATGAAAACATAGCTCCGAATGAGTTGTAACCTAACTGTCAGAGCACATCCCGAGAATCAAACTCGAACGGACTCTGCCGAGAGCGAAATTAAGATTCGTCAAACTTATCACGGATCTGCAATTTGGTGTCATTTAGTTTAACCCTCGACATATTTGTGGTGTATAAATCATATTATGTATCATAAAGACATCAACTGACAGGGATCATTTGCTATCAACCCACTAATAGCACTTACACTCTTTCGCTCGGTTAATATTATATGTTTATCGTGGCGCGCCGACCAGCGTGTCACATAGTTAACGGTGTAACCCTTTATATTTTCATCGCGGGAGGGATTAGATCGTTTACTTGTCATGTTTAAAATTAACTCGCAAGTTTCTTCCATCGATCTCAACGCGGCTGAATAAATAATCACAGCGGAAAATAAACTTGAAAGCTAATCAAAATTGCATCGCATGTATTCCACCGTAGCGTGTGATTTATTAAATTATCCTTTTTTCGAATAACGTTTGATGGATGGGAACCATTGAAATATCGTATTAGATGATGATTCAGACAACGTACATCTAATTAGAATGAAAATTGAAACTAATGGTGGAAACATTTGATAATTCGATTAGTCTGCTTAAACGGCATGTTTTATTAATTTCTGAAATTTTGTTTGTTTCATCTGTTGGCAGGTTCCTTGCAGATAACCGACTCGCAAGTATCCGACGCGGGCAAATATGAATGCGTTGCGAACAATTCCGTGGGGACGGAGTACGCGAAAAACGTTCAGCTCTACGTGAAACGTGAGTTTGCACATTTCAATTTCCAGTTCGTGCTCCAGTCCGCGCTCCAGTCCGCGCAGATTAGAGGGCCTGATCTGCGCGGATTATTGTAATGCATATTTGTTTCCCGAGCTCTGTGATAAAGAAACGCATTGTTCCAGTTCGTCGGGTGTCTCCGCAATTTTCGATCCCTCCGCCGCCGGTGACCGAGGTTATGCGAAACGGATCGTTAAACATGACCTGTGTGGCTTTTGGCTCGCCCATGCCTCACATCAAGTGGAGGAAGGAACCGGCAACAGATCTCACGCCCGACGACAAAATTCCCGTCGGCAGAAATATCCTCATGCTGACCGATATCAAAGAATCAGCCAATTACACTTGCATCGCAACCAGCGAGCTTGGCATGATCCAGGCCACAGCAATGATCAAAGTTCAATGTAAGAGTTGCAATTTTTGCTTAATTTTTTTCCTCAATTTTTCTTTTTTTCTTTTACTCATCATTAACGTTAACGCCGTCTGCCGTCGAAGCGTGAAGCTTTGTTCTCATTGTGCCTTCAAACATTTCAGCTCTCCCAATTGCCCCGGAAAACGTCAAAGTATCCGACGTTACGGCGACGACTGTTAAATTGTCATGGTCGTACAAAGGACCCGAGGACTTACAGTACTACGTCATCCAGCACAAGCCCAAAAACTCGGACCAAGCGTTCGCAGAGATCTCAGGAATCACTACGATGTATTATCATGTCAGAAGTCTCAGCCCTTACACGGAGTATGAGTTTTATGTCATCGCTGTTAACAATATCGGCCGAAGTCCTCCAAGTGCCCCGGTGACGGTCACCACCGGTGAAACAAGTCAGTAATCGCCTATAAATTGTCAATTACAGCCCGGCAGTGGCTAATTTGTTATATCAACGCTCGCTTAATTATTTCAATTTGAAATGATTTTAATTGTGATACCAGAGGACATTGAAATTAATTTACCATTATGCTCTATACTTTCATTTGATTTGATTGTCCATATTTCAATTATCTTTTGATATTAAATTTTCCCTCTTTGTTTTTGCGAATATTCAACTTCAGTTTGAATGAATTCATACGTTCTGCTAATTTTTGTTCAAATTGATTATAAAATGAATATTGTATGTTCAATTAAATACAGACACTCATTACATTCAGACCAAACATGATGCATGGTAATAACCGACGGTAACTGCGATAAATTGTTGAGTGAACGAAAAAAAGAATGAAATGATATTTAAGAATCAATTTAAAATGTTCGGTGAGATGTAACACGTTATCATGTTTGGTGGGTCATTTGATTCATACTCGGGTTCGAATCAAACATCTCGCGCGCGGCGTTGAAGATGGACTGAATTTTTGCACCTAGTTAGATTTTTTTGCACCACGAAAGAATAACATTTTTTGACACGGGTTTTGAGGGAAATTCTATACTTTTTTTCATGCTGTCCAACTCGGGCACGTTTGAACAATGTAAGTGACAAGATTTTTTTACCTATCACACTGTCCCTCTTTCTCTGTTCTTGATGTGTGTATGTGTGCGTGACTATGTTGCTTTTCTAAACCTTTTTTTTCATCTTTTTTTAATAAAAAAAAATTCTATTTTATCAAAGAGTTTGAGTCGTATAAAGTATGAAATTTTTTTTTGTTCAATTCCGTACTTTTTTCTCGCGCCGTAAAAATCAACTACGCATTCGCACTTTTCCCAAATCGTAGCGCACTTTTTCACATCACCGATGAAAGCGCAAAGGAACAAATGCTCATTTACGCTTTCATACGTCGCCCTTGATATACAGAAACATTTAATATTTATTCGATTTTCTCTACAGCGGATTTCACATATGGAGGTGCCAGTAAGTGAATAATACATTCTAAGAGTGTTCGTAGAAAACAGTTTCAGAGTGTCGTAGAAATAGATTTTGTTTGTTATTCACTCCACTCTCTGTTTGTGTTTTGTTATCAAATAATTCAAATTGCAATTCGATGATCGGCAACTTTTTAAATTACCTAAAATTGTTTTTATAGAAACAAGTAACTTTTTTTCGTGCACATTTTTTAATAAAATACACGAATTTTCAGTCATTAGTCAGTCATTTAAAATTAGATATCCAATCGCCCTACTTTTTATAATTGAAACATCAGATACTAAATATTTCACTGCAACAAAAATTTAAATCTGTTACACGAAAAATAATATTACATTTTTCATCAAATTTCAGACATATCGTAAATTGAATTTGAAAACAAAGTTTGAAACAAAGTAATAGTTTATTATTTTAACTAGCTTGTTTTGTGTAACGAAAACACTTTTTTTTTCAAACCAAATATCAACTTTCGTCACAACAGTTCGATTGAAGTACGAATGTATGATACTTGAAACATTATTTCGAGTGACTCTCTATTTGTTTATCCTGTATCCATTATAAACTTTTTTTTTTTGTAATTGGGTTAGGATCAATTTTGGTTGTTTCGTAGACAACGGTTGTGTATTTTGGGGACAAAGTCATAAAAAAATCCTTATGATATTGATTTCCAATGAACAAATTTTCATTTTTAGAACCCGGTACAGCGCCTCGCAAAGTGGAAGTGCGACCACTAAGTTCAACCACGATTGTTATTCAGTGGGATGGACCGGAGACTCCCAACGGTCAAGTTACAGTAAGCCTTACTTTTCTTCGCAATAAAAAATATCCCAACTGAGCTATCAAAGTTGCACGTTAAATTTAAACTAAAAAATTTGAATTCTCTCTTTTTCCAGGGTTACAAAGTGTACTATACATCAAACCCAAATCTTCCCATGGCGTCTTGGAAGTCGCAGATAGTGGATAACAACAGGCTCACGACAATCTCAGATCTGACGGCTTACCAGATCTACACGATTAAAGTACAAGCTTTGACGAGCGTGGGTCCAGGTCCATTGAGCGCTCCGGTGCAGATCAAAACGCAACAAGGGGTACCGGGACAACCGGAATCGCTGAGGCATGTCGATATCGGTGAGACCACGGTTACACTCCAGTGGTCGAAACCGTCACTCAGCTCAGAAAACATACTGGGCTATGAACTCTACTACAACGACACTTATGGAAAGGTACGAGATATTCGAAAAAAGAGAAAAAACATCTCCTGCTCTCTACATTTGAATGAAAAAATTTTGATGGAAAATAAAAATAAGAAATGAAGCTGGAAATTCACTTGACAATAAGTTCCGAGTCTTTCATATTGTACAAGAAGTGAAAATTTGCACTTACTCAAATTTATAGAGTGAGCATCATCCTATAAACATGAAAATGTTTTCAAACGAAAAAACTCTAGACCGAAAAGATATAACGAAAACTGTAAGATAACTGTTACCCGTTTCATCTTTGCCTGGAATACTAAATTTGTTTTATTTCATTTTCACGTAGTACAAGCATCATAAAAAGCTGGCAGTTGTGAACAACTACACCCTAACCGGGCTGTATCCGAACACCGAGTACGAGATATGGCTAGCAGCGCGAAACGCCCGGGGTGAAGGTGCATCGACGATTCCCCTCACGGTTCGCACTAAGCAGTACGGTAAGCAAAAAAAGACGACGAGAAAGAGAAATAAAAGGTAGCACGGATCAAGTTCATGCAGCGAGGAGTGCCCATTTCAGGAGACGCGCGGGTTCTCCGTCGTACGGTTGAGCGAACGACCCGCGACGGAGATCTGCGCGTATCTAAGGCACAGCAGGTAGGACGTGCTGTAGCGCTAGTCGCTCCTACTCGTAGAGTAAGCTAATCCAGTAAAGATCACATCGTACGGTGTGGTTCGATTTACATGTTTCCATTTTCAAGATTCAAATGATTCGAGACAAGGATAACTTTGTTGTGATCACGTTGTCTGATTTTCAACGAGTCCACAAGTATGGGAGAGTGAGAATGACTGCATGCATTGCAAACGAAAAGCCGTTTTTGGATGCCACTTTATATATAAACATCTATATATCTACGTACATATCATACGTATAAATTGCACTATGCACTGCATCGATATATGTGTGCATTTTGGGCACCTCTTTTCATACTCAATAATATATATTCTATATATCGTTTTATACGTTCGTTCTTGCGTTTTTGAAATCTTCCATTCCTGATCGAAGAACTTGACCCGTTGTTAACTCAAACTTGTCATATACTCTATTTAGTTCGAATCACATGAGTCGTCTCTAATCATGTTTTTTCGACTGTTCAAGGAACAATGTTTCGTAATTTTATTTTCCAATTTTCATTTTCATTCGAACCACTCTCTTTCCAGTGTAATCGATTTTTCTTTTTTTTTTTCAACCCGTTTGTTGTTCTCCCTTTTCTTTTATTTATTTTTTTTTTTTACTTTAAAACTTTTTATTACATCCCTTTCTCTTTTTATTTCAACCACATTTCCTTGTGTCGAACAGCCGCCATTGTCTATTGAAAACCATCAGCGTAAACGTGGTTCTTTATTATTTTACGTAGCAATAATTTTGAAACACGTTAGAGCTGCGTTGAATACAAATTTGAATTCCAGTTGAATAAAGTTCTTATCATGATTTGTTTTATCGCGGAATAAAGTATAAAATTATTTCCAACATTTTGAGCGTTGAGATATTTTTTCCCCGGGTTCTCTCATCGTAGACACTTGTTTTTTTTTCTTTTCCATCCCTGCGAAAGAAAAAACGAGAGCGACGGTTCGTCGCGTCCCGATAAATTTCAAAGTGAAAAATAAAATGACGGATATCCCGCGACTTATTGTTATCAAACGTTCAATTGACAACGTGTGGCTGTGAAACTAATTTTTTTGCAATTTTTCTATAAGAAAACTTGCTTTTTTATTTTGTTCGTCCATCCTATAACTGAGTGTTATACAGTCCCCGGGGCTCCGCCTCGCAATGTAACCGGAATAGCGCAAAGCCCAACAACAATATTGGTCTCATGGGAACCCCCGCCAACCGATCGCTCCAACGGAAATATCGCTTACTACAAGGTGCATGTCGTCGAAAGTGGCCGTTCCGATTCAGAAGCTCGGGTTATCAAACTCAACGCCACGCAATTCTTATTGGATGAACTGAAAAAGTGGACTGAGTATAGGATCTGGGTATTGGCTGGCACCAGCGTAGGTGATGGACCGCCAAGTTATCCCATGACTGTCAGAACTCACGAAGACGGTATGTATAACTGACCTGACAGCATTCAATTTCTGACTAAAACGTCCTGGAGCGGCAACTCACAAAATTTTGTCTGACCGAATTCTTTCGTCTTTGAAATTGGACCAAAGTTGAATCCAAATAGGTTTGAGAGTTCGATGCTAATTGTTGTCTTCAAAATTTTGTGTCTAGCTGGTTCCAGGCGCGGAAAGGCAAAGCAACGACTTAAATACATAACGTCTCTATTAAAGTGCCAAAAATATAAAAGCCCGCCAAAAATTCACCATGTGCGCGGTTCCAGTGCGAGATGCACCGAGAAGCGAACGTTAAGACAAGAAACGATAAGCAATGGATCTGAAAACAATTAAGAAAAGAAAAGTGGATAAAATGTACGTTCGATTTCAAATTCTGCTGTCTGTACCACCTCTTTCCCTTCAATCTCAAACGACCGTACACTAATCCTGGCTGGTTTTTTTTTAAGTACATGTTATTGTTTTTATATCAAACTCTTCACGACCACCTACGTGCTTGCCTCTTTGTTATGTGCGTTTCAAAAACTACTTTGCTGCAAATTACAAACCACTTCAGTGAATTCAATGGAATAATAAAACAAAACAAAAAAAAAACAATATACCTCTCTGCTCTGTATCTGTTTTATTATTTTGTTCAAGTAAGCAGATATGTCTGAACGATTTTCGTTTGCGCAAACACATTTTTGAGCGCAAATCAAGCAACTTTCGATCTACTGTCGAATTGAACGAACGTGATATTTTTGCAAAAAAAAAGAACGAGGGTAATCAAAATCCATGTTAGCCGTACCATTTTTTTGGCTGGCGAAATTTTATATTTTTGGAATTTTTGCAACATGTTGTCCCATGAATTTTTTACATCGTGCCCTCCCGCCCCCGACAAACAAATTTTTTACAGGTTGCTGCTGGAACATGGAATTTTTGGTAGCTGATAATGAATTTTTGAACTCAGCTGATTTTGTTAAAAAAAGAAAAAAAAGAAAAGAAAATATATTTTTGACGACTTTTTGCAGGACTTAACATGATTCTAGTCGGTTCATTTAATAGCAACAGAAAGTGGACAATTTTTTTGAAAACTAATCAATGTTTCATACTGATTCACGTATTTTTATCTTCCCTTAAAGCATTTGCAGGAGGATGATCCAGGTTTTGAACTACTAGTACTTATAAGATTATTTACACTACGTACCAACAGCATATCAATATGTATTGAATTATATCTATGTTCTTTCTTGTGATAAACGTGGTTAACTGAAAATGTTACGTTTGACACTTAGTTTCTTCAACTATTCTTATCACCACGTGTAATTTTTAGAAGAAAAAAAAAGCTGGCCGTTTTCTAAGGTCCACCCTTTCCTACTAACTTTCCTTCAGAGAGAGAGAAAAAAAAGAATGTTTCGCTGAGAAAACTTTTTTTACCCATGGAAAGATAGTGAAAGGGTGACCGAGAAAAGCCTGCAAGTTTGACTTTGATACGCTTATATTATTATATATCTAGCAAACTACACGCGAATGAATATACCACACACAAGAATATTATATCAAACGCATTCAATTATTTTTCAATTTACTTATATACATATATATTTCTATATCTCTGATATGAGGCTCTTCTATCTTTAGTTGAACTTTAGTTTTACCATTTTGCATATGTTTAGAGCATGCCTTCGTTTGTTTAACCTCCCTCATCATTTTTCTCTCCCCCGACCTCCACAGTCCACAATTCACGATCCCGACGAAAAAAACCAACTCCAAAGGTTCAAATTCAACAATGAAAAAAAACGAACCCTATTGAAAACCATATGCTGAATCTGCTGGCCCCTTCACAATCCTCATGAATGGCATGCCGATGCACGAAGACCTCTTCTTTTCAATCTCAAATTAGGATCCCGAATTCTTTTCTCCCCGATTTCGACCACGCATGCAACCCCTCTCTCACCCATCGCAAACTTTCTTTCTCTCTTCTGACTTTCTCATTGGTTTCGACTCGCATGAACCCGCGAAGATGAAAGCAACCGCCCCCCCCCCCCTTTCCAGCACTCCCGCAATCCACGATTAATCAAACTACAAACCTCCCGCGAAGCACGAAATCATCCATTCGAGGCTTCCTTATTTGATTTATCTGCAGACCCCCACCTCCCAATTCCACGGCAGATTCAGCAGCGCAGCTTTATTAGATGATTCACGCAAAAGTAAAAAGCACTGAAATATATTTCAGCACCTTATCGTGTAAGCTCGCACTTTGTGACGCACAAGCGAATCCAATGCAGCAAACGAGCACTGTCGATATAAAAAAAATAACTAATTTTTTTCTTTTTTTTTTTTTATCGTCGTTTTTTGTCACCCCCATCGGGCACTTTGACTCCGCGTCTTATGCACATGTACTGACGTATCTGCATGTTTGACTAACAAGTTTCGAAGCTTCTTTCTTTGCAGGGTCGTCGTAGATCCGATTGTCGTTGACACGTAACATGCACATACGGGGAGTATATGCTTGTGTTCACCTCTGTATGATTCACGCGCATTAGCACAAGAAAAGCACTTGTAACGTGCCGAGCACCGCACCAAGAGTAAAGCACCTTAAAATAAAGAAAGAAAAAAAAGCACTCCGTGGCCGAATGTTGTTGAGAACTTGATGTCGCCGTCCCGTCGCGGCTTGTCCGCGACGCGGAGGCGCCGTGTGAATGTGTGTGCGACTGTGAGACAAACCCAAAGATACCATCTGACAGGGATAAAGAATGGATAAATGAGAGTAAGATACTTCAATAGGTGAGCCAGCTGGATTTTCGATGACGAGGCCTTCTATGCCGTTGATGGCCGCGAAATTCGGCCCGCGACAAATCGTAATTGGCTGATAACTAGAGCCCCCCGGTTGGCCATCAACGTCACCGCCACCGCGCGATAACAGAAGGATCGTCAATCAATGAAGTTGACACATTTGAATACCAATATCAATTTTTCGACGTCACCTCTAATATGCTCAAACTGTAACCAACACCGACAAACGCAAGTGGAAGTTGATCTCATTCGCAGAACCGACAGTGTTTCTGCACCTCTTCTTTTTTTTCTTTTTTGTTTGTTCGAACAAGAGCCAGACCAGCACATTTTCTAATGTAGCTTTTGTCAAACTATTTTTACTTGGTCCCGTTCGTTGCATGTCAAGTCCAGTTTCTTTTTGTATTTCAATTCTAAAATTAAAGCTCACAGTTCAGATGATTTGACTTAAACTGTCGTTCGTAATTGTGTTTAATTGTTTACCTCTGTATTGGACAAGTCAAGTTTGTAGATTTGGTATCAAAGGGACGGGGTGGGTATCAAAGTTGAGATGAAAATCGACGCATGACAGTTGTCTATTAGTTTCTTTTGTTTAGCAATTTTTGGTTTCCTCATTCTGTAGATTAGCAGTTTTGTTGAGCGAATGGTCGAGTGCAAGAAGAACGACTGGTTGATTACGCGACGGTACTTTTTCACGATTTTCGGAGTCCGATTTTTGTGGGTCCGGCTCGTTTTTTGTATCGAATTTTGAAAAGTGAAAAGAACATGAATTTTTTGAATTAAAAAAAAAGAAAAGTAACAAACACAAAAGCGCGAGTTCCTCACGAGAGCCAAATCATATCCCATCATCAAAGCATATCTGATTAAACCATTCTCCTGGATCTTTTTTTATGTTTTTCGAAATTAGTTCCAACCCTCAAGCATTCAATTTAATTCTCCTTTTCAAATGTTTCGAATCGCCGAGAAAGAGAGAGAGAGCGAGATCCGCCGCGTTAATTGGATTGAAATGGAATTCGGATGTGCGGGAGCGTTTCATCGGCCCCTGTTTGGCGTTTGTTCTTTCTTCGCGGTACGAAACAAGTGGACATGAACACCTTTAGTTACTTTATATTTGGAGTAGTGATTGCGCATGCCAAATATATTCTCACGTCTCCCGCCTCTCTGCGACCAAGCGCAACCGAGGACGACGAATAACCGTATCAGAGAATTTCAATCATCGATGAGAATTTTAATTCGCGCGAAAATGAAGTGCAGAGTAATTAAAAAGATAAAACGATAATGAATAAAAAAGAGAGATAAACAAAAAGATGATGCGAATGTGTGGTTGCCCGTACCCGGGCGACTGTGTGGAGATTGTGAAAATGAGCGAGTGCGAGGATAATAAGAGGACCGATCGGTTGACTACGAAACAGTAGATGTTGACCCATTTTTTGAATATCGTTGATAAGAATTAATTGTAATTTATAAAATAATTCTGATATACGTGCGAAATTGATCACCCATTTTTACAATATTTTTCCTACTTTTTTTGGCGACTTTTGGGGCACTGCAGTAAGATGTGAGTATCAACCAACCAAACTGGTCACGAGTTTTTGTTTTTCTTGTTCTTACTTTTTGAAACAATTTTTGTGCCTTTCATTTTTGGAGCTACAATTTTTTTACTCGTCAAAAGACTTTTGACTTTTAACTTTTTGCCGGCCAGCTCTTGTCACGTTTTTTTTTTTTCGATCCATTTTTTTACCGCTTGGAGCTGCTGCCGTCCGACATGTGGTCATGGGTACTTTCTCATTAGATAGATTCTTGCCAGGAGTGGGTTTTACCTTCATTTCCAGAATTACGTTGAAATTTGAGTACCTTTTTTCCGTACAACATAAGTAATATTACTGTAGATAGACTTTTCTTATAATTTACACGTTATCAGTAAACAACATTTTCGTTGAGCACTTTACCCAAATGTCGGATACTGGATCGTCCATGACTCGTAACAATTTTATAACCAAAGCACATTTTTCATTTTCCTACCAACATATGCACAGCTTTTTTGATATTTGCCGGTAGTTCGAAATGTATCAGGGAGCGGAGAACCTTTTGTAAAACAGCAAAAGTAAATTTTTGACCTTATTTTAAAAATCCTAAATTTGACAAACTTGTTTTTATATTTTTTTTAAATTCATGAAAAAATTTATTCAAGTTCAACTTCATTTATTATCAATGAAAAAAAAAAATCTGACGAATTGTGAAATATTATTAGTCGTCTCGTTGCGTTACATCAGGTCTCCCCCCTTGACAAGTAATCATGGACTCTCCACTATAAATGCTTAATCAAAAACTTTCCTGCGATACATTTATCTCAAGAACGAGTGAGATGCGAACAATGTTTTCAAACAATTATTGGTATTCAAATGGAGAATATCCTCAGATGAGATGATACAAGAGTGTGGCGCGGAACGATCGATCGTAGAAGCGCCCGAACACTCGTGTGAATGATGCCTTCATTGAAAGCTTTTTATTTCTCTCCAACTTTTGATTTTCTTGTAAATACTACAAATTTTTCATCTTTACTTTTCCTTAACTTAGTTACTATACTTACGCTAACTGCTTACTTTTTTCCTACCTTCAAATTTCTCCTTTGGACAGACAACATTTTTTACGTTTGACTAACTAAACTTTGACTTTAAACTTGATGTTAACATTTCAATTCTTACTTAGTAATCTTGAGTTTATTTTCAGTTGGTTGTTAATCATCGTCACCAAGACGATGGCAGTTTATTACTTTTCGTAATCCCCTATTTAATTTTTACTTTGTTAACCCCCTTCCAAAACGAATGGATGATCGAATGACTGGATGCATCTTAAACTCAAAAGGGCACGCAATTAATGCAACAATGCGTTACAGTTCCAGGAGATCCTCAGGACGTTAAGGCTCGGGCCATCAATTCAACAACCATCCACGTGAGCTGGCAGCCCCCGAAAGTGAAAGACCAAAATGGAGTTATTCTTGGATATCAGGTTCACGTACAAGAAGTTGGTAGCGAGGTGAGCCGAAACATGCAAACTTTGAAAATCAATATCATCGGCTTTCTCCTTATTTACACATGAGCCTGCTTTCCACAGGGGAAGGATCTGCTGAATGAACCCATCTTGCGCGACGTCAAGCAAAAAGATGCTTCAGAGTTGAACGTAACTGATCTACAGCCAGATACGCAATATTCGGTGCAAGTAGCGGGGCTAACGAGGAAGGGAGACGGGCAGCGTTCGCTGCCGGTTGTCGTGAGGACTCCCGGCGGTGTGCCTAGCAAGCCTTCAATCAATGTCAAGTAAGTTATTCAATTATTAGATCAATATTTTAATTTACACGCAACCGAATTATAATTTACTTTGCCGAGGGAGAGATAGCGCTAAATACCTTTTTATCTTTGCAGGGTGATCGATCGAGATAACCTGACGTTGGAACTAGAATGGAACAAGCCAGATCGAACCTATGGCAATCTTCTGGGTTACAAAATCAAGTACGGTATCAAGAATCAAACGCTCACGGAAAAGATCATCAACGACTCGGAGATCAATACGTACAGAATTACCGATCTGGGTGAAGCATCGTTTTTGTATTTCTTTCTCTTTCTCCCTCTTTTTTTGTGGCTTTGAATATCGATTTTATGTTTTGAAATTGACTACGATGGTTTTAACTGTTTCTCTATGAATTTTCAGTTGAGAAAGGCGTGTTTTACGAGTTTCGAGTAACGGGTAGAAACAAAGTTGGATACGGCCAGGAAGCGGTATTTTATTGGAGTAGCCCAGAGGGCAAACCCACTGGACCGCCCACCAATTTGTCCTATTATTTTCAAACCCTGGACAGGGTATGTGTAACATGGGATATGCCCCTGCGCAATCACACTAACGGCAGGATCATCAGATACGACGTACAGTTTCACAAAAAGGACGATCACACGAGAGTGCCCGAACAGAACACCACAAAAACCAAAGCTGTTTTCACGAACCTCGAGGAAAACACCGAATATGTGTTTCACGTGCGAGCGCACACGTCCCAGGGCGCTGGTCCGTTTTCGGAAAAGATCCTCATCGTCACGGCGAAGGACATCGGTCGGGCACCCATGTCAGTGCAGGCTGTGGCCACTTCCGATTCCAGCGTCGAGGTCTGGTGGGAACCTGTCCCCAACCGAGGCAAGATCGCCGGGTATCAGATCTTCTACACCGTCACCGCCGTCGAGGACCTCGAGGAGTGGAAGCAGAAGACCGTGGAGCTGACCGAGTCGGCCGACCTGACCAACCTAGAGAAATTCACGACCTACGCGATCGCCGTGGCCGCTAAGTATAAGAACGATCAGTTGGGCAAACTGAGCGAGACGGTCACTGTCCAGACGAAGCCGGAAGAAGTGCCTTTGAATCTCCAAGCTCCCGATCCGTCGACCCACTCAATGACCCTGTCCTGGACGCAACCCATAAGACTGAACCCTATCAACTACAAGATCTCGTTTGACGCGGTCAAGGAGTTCGTCGACTCCCAAGGCATGACGCAGATACAAATCGTGCCACGAAAAACGATCATCCTGCCGCCGATGACGCTCGAGACCACCATCAACGACCTGCAGCCGTTCACCACCTACAATGTGAACGTGAGCGCGGTGCCCCAGAACGGACAATATAGACCACCCGCTAGAATAACAGTCACCACCCAGATGGCCGCTCCGAAACCTATGGTCAAGCCGGACTTTTATGGCGTGGTCAATGGCGAGGAGATCCAAGTGATCCTGCCGACAGCTTCAGAGGAGTACGGCCCTATCTCTCACTACTATCTGATAGTGGTACCGGCGGACGGCGTCTGGGACCGCAAAAACCCCGACGAGTTCACCGAGAGCATGATCAATGCTAGCAATGGCAAGGATGACGACAACATGCCTTACATCGCTGCCAAATTTCTCCTGAGGGACGTCCCGTATACTTTCCATCTGGGCACAGGAGAGATGTACGAAGGTTACAAGAACCGCAAACTCCAGCCTAACAAAAAGTACCGGATATTCGTAAGAGCGGTTGTGGATACACCTAAGAGGGTGAGTTTTTAAACTGCAATCAGCTATCTCAGATGAAAAAAAAACTTTTAGAAACTTTAAATTAAACAACTTTTAATTAAAAATATTAAAACCTTTGAATTTGCAGCATTTATACACGTCTTCACCGATGTCCGAACCTTTGTCTCTGGATATGAAAGAGGTACCGCCAGGTGAGCCGCCTCGTCGACCTAATCCCAACGCTCCCGTAGACGGTAGTCCAGATGTTTCCGTCAAAACTTCGGGTCAGGAACCAGGAATGGTGTGGGTTGTCGGTCCTATAATAGCAGCGCTGATGGTCAGCGTGTGTTTGGTTCTACTTTTTGTAATAAAAAAGTAAGTTATATGAAAAAGAACAAAAGAATTCGAATCAAAAGGTACACATGTTTGGTTTAAATATAAAAACCATCTCTTCTTTTCACAGACGAAGGCAACCCTGCAAAGCTCCTGATCAAGCAGCTGTAACTCGTCCCTTAATGGCAGCGGATATTAGTTCCAACCACGCTCCGTCCGATCCGGTGGAAATGCGGCGCATCAACTTCCAGACACCGGGAATGATGTCGCACCCGCCAATTCCAATCAGTGAACTCGGAAATCACATCGAACGCCTCAAAGCAAATGACAATCTTAAATTCAGCCAGGAATACGAATCCATCGAACCGGGCCAGCAATTCACTTGGGACCACTCCAACATGGAAGTGAACACTTCGAAGAATCGTTATGCCAACGTCATTGCCTACGATCATTCTCGCGTCATCCTCCAAACGATAGACGGTATCCCCGGGTCTGACTATATAAACGCCAACTATTGCGATGGGTATAGGAAACAGAACGCATACGTGGCGACGCAGGGCCCGCTGCAGGAAACTTTTGCCGACTTCTGGAGGATGTGCTGGGAACTTCGCAGCAGTACCATCGTCATGATGACCAAGTTGGAGGAGCGCACGAGAATCAAGTGCGATCAATACTGGCCTACTCGCGGTTCCGAAACCTACGGACAGATGACCATCACCATCACTGACATTCAGGAGTTGGCCACTTACTGTATAAGAACGTTCCAGGTAATCATCCAAGAACTTACAAAACAATTTTTTTCTTAGTCTTTTAATTATTCCAATCTTCAAGTTCAATTTCATCTTTATAAAACAATTTTAATTTTTATAATATAGTAAATTTATTATAATTATGATACTAATATTGTCAACTTCTTTTAAGGTCTGTCGATCCGGCCACTCGGAGCGACGAGAGATCAAGCAACTGCAATTCACAGCGTGGCCTGACCACGGCGTGCCTGAGCATCCAGCGCCTTTCCTACAGTTCCTACGCCGCGTAAAAACTCTAAACCCTTCGGAGAGTGGACCGCTGGTGGTGCACTGCAGCGCAGGCGTTGGTCGCACCGGCTGTTTCATCGTCATCGACTCCATGCTCGAGCGCATCCGACACGAGAAGATGATCGACATCTACGGCCACGTTACCTGTCTCCGGGCCCAGCGTAACTACATGGTCCAAACGGAGGACCAATATATTTTCATTCACGACGCCCTCCTCGAGGCCGTGATCTGCGGCAACACCGAGGTCCCCGCGCGCAACCTCCACTCGCACATCCAGAAGCTCATGCAGCCCGAGATCGACAACATCACCGGCATGGAGCTCGAGTTCAAGAAACTCTCCAACATTAAGGCCGACTCGACGCGATTCATCTCCGCTAATCTGCCCTGCAACAAGCACAAAAACCGGCTGGTCCATATCCTTCCCTACGAGTGCACCCGAGTTTGCTTGCAACCTCAGCGCAACATCGAGGGCTCGGACTACATCAACGCGAGTCTGATCGACGGTTACCGATATCGGGCTGCCTACATCGCCACCCAGGGTCCCCTCAATGACACAACCGATGATTTCTGGAGGATGCTTTGGGAACACAACTCGACCATCGTCGTCATGCTCACCAAGCTCAAGGAGATGGGCCGAGAAAAATGTCACCAGTATTGGCCGTCCGATCGCTCGATTCGGTACCAGTGCTTCGTGGTAGATCCTATCGCGGAGTATAACATGCCTCAGTACATCCTTAGGGAATTCAAGGTTCGTTTGACTGGTCGAGCTGGAATCGAACTCAGATGACCTCCTTTCAATTTAAAAATGGTCACTCACAAATTATGTTTATTATTTATCAAAGCGTATGACATTGCATAATTAACAAACCATTTTCGCATGTTATGAATATAATTAATGATATCAAACGCTGATTGGCGAATAAATTGAATTAGTACTCGTTAGTTAATCCGTGTTTGACAATAATTTATATGTTTGATTAACCATCGATTCTTATCGGCCAAATATATACCACAATTAATGAATTGCAATTTCATGTGCTTATGAAAATAGAACATTGGTTTAGATTGAAACCAGAGTCAACGATTATTTATTATAAAAACTTATTATTGAGTACATCGTCGGAACTTTTTTTTCAAGAGTTCAGTTACGTGAAATATGCACACGTGCGAAAAAAATAGAAACTATTGAAAACATTATCGTAAGTAGTTCGATATTAATTCGATAAAATCAATTTTGTCGAGCTGCTCGCTTGACCTGTCTTTGAATTGCGAGGATTTGAATGGCAGATTTATCGGTCATGAAATATAGACTCGGCAGGTAATAATGTTGAATATGAATGTAGGTAACGGACGCACGCGACGGAGCCAGCCGGACGGTGAGGCAGTTCCAATTCATCGACTGGCCCGAGCAGGGTGTCCCAAAATCCGGGGACGGTTTCATCGATTTCATCGGACAGGTTCATAAAACGAAGGAACAATTCGGACAGGATGGACCCATCACCGTGCACTGCAGTGCCGGTGTCGGCCGAACAGGTGTTTTCATCACTCTCAGCATTGTTCTTGAGCGCATGCAATATGAAGGAGTGGTCGATATCTTCCAAACTGTCCGAATATTGCGCACGCAACGACCTGCCATGGTTCAAACTGAGGTAAGTTTTCGACAATGAGTTTCAAGTTTGCGTATAACCATGGCATATTGCTATTTCGACCTGTCTTAAGTCAGTTCGAAAGTTCATTTCGCTACGACTAAGTATATTAGAAGCCAGCGGCTTCAGTGCAACCTTTCTTGCAATAACTCCGTGAGAGTTGATGGCGAAGTGGAAAATTTGCGACAAAATTGTGAAAAAAAAAACGATGCCTCTGTTGCATGAAAAGGCATGATTTGAAATTACATTTTCAGGACCAGTACCAGTTCTGTTATCGGGCCAGTTTGGAATACTTGGGCTCGTTCGATCACTACGCCAACTGACAACCAGAAGCTCGCGAGTTAAGGGAACCGGCCAGAGATCGGATCGATCGACCACGCAACCGAGACATAACCGACCGGGCTAAAGTGCGACGTGTGTAAAAAATGAATGCACCAACTTGAACACACACACGCACACACCAATAAAGGTAATTCAAAAGCGTATGCTCACTTTGCAGGCCAGTGTTCGGTCAATTGAATAACTTGAACGACCTACGAGTGGCTTAACCGAGCAGAAATAACCACGCGAATAATTGTGCCCGTGACCAAGTCGAGGTCGAAATTTTGAACGAGAAGTCTGAGTTTCCATTTGATATCATTCCAAGCGACCATTGATCAGCGTCACTCATTCAACTTATTTTTCATAAGGTCCTCATTAGTAGACCCTAAGATCTGTTTTGAGTCGTGAACAAAAAAAAGTACAAGATTTATTGCAACCAGGTAAACTCTTCCGAAAGAAAAAAAAGAAGAAGAAGTTGTTTCCAATAACTTCGTATCATACGATGAGAAAGCTGCGAGTTTATTTCGAGTGCTACGGTCGAACTTGAAGCTTCTGTTCTTATCAATTTTGGAGGACTTTACTTGGCGAATCGAATTATTTATCGCTTCTTTATGAAGAAACGGAGCGAATCGTATAAACAATCGTAAATTGTAAGTATTAACGAGGACTTGCGTACACCGATCAGTTCGAGTTTAAGCGACATATCTAAACGCCTATTTAGCAATATTTCGTATGTCAAAAGTTGTTTTAGTGACTATAATCTTTTTGAAACGATTTTACGTAAAACACTGACTTTTTTTAATATATTGAATTACAATTAGGAGATGAAACAAAGAAAAACAGAAGCGACGTAGATGATTGACTTATTCGTGGACTCAGAAAATCGCCAGTTCCACTGTCTGTTTGTCGGTAAGGAATCATTGAAAAATCGTCCCGCGATTGAGCGTGATTGCGTTGAATGTTTTCGTTCGTACAAATCACGCACCGTAATCGACGAAACTTTATAACGCGCTCTCGAGTTCCAAACAAAACAACATAGATTTTAAGCGAAACGTAATGAGATTCTTCAGCTCACTGACAAGAAAATTGCCATACTGCCAAATCGACAATTACCTATTACACACGATAGTGATCTTTCTCAATACGGAGCCGTAATTTTATTTAGAATAAGCGACCGTTGCGAACAACAAAAAAAAAACAAAACTTGAGCGTTAGAAAGATTGTGGATGAATGAGAGATATCGGTACCTACATCGTATCCAAGGTGCGTCACTTTCATAGAACAAAAAGACAGAAAAAGTGTGAGAATAAAACAAAAACGAATGAACCAGTTAATTATTTATTGTTGTCTTGGATCCTCGGCATTCGCATGTACAAAACTCCAAAAATATCTACTACTTGCTAATGAAATATGAAATGCCGGTTTTCAGTTCGTTTGAAATAAGTTTTAATTTAATTTGTACAAAGTCTAGACTGAATTCAAACGTAAAATTTGTTGGCCGTATGTCCAATTACTGATAATAAAGTCAGTAATTTCGTATAAATTCGTTTCATAAATCCGGATAAAATTATAATCAAGCCGATAAGTTTCGAATTCATTGTATTTAATAATAAAATTACATATGTTGAACAATGTTCGACTGAATTTGAAATCAATAAGAAATTTTGTATTATGAAATTATAAATCGACAAGTCAGTATTATAAATTGTCTAGTCGGTCGTAAAAAATTTGCACGAATGTTCGTTCATTGTTCTAATTAAATGGAAAAGACATATCAGAATATATATTGATTTATAAAACACCTTTGTACTTAAATGAACGTTAATATTCAAAACTTTTTAAAGTGAATAAAAATCTTTTCAAATAATTATTAAATGCTAAAGACAATAAACATAAATGATTATTATTTAGTTTCATTAATTTGATATAAAATTAGACTGTTGAAAGAAAAACTTTTAATTAATTAATTAATTTTAATCAAATTGAGTTTCGTTCAATTAGGCACTTTTCTGATCTCCATTCACGTTTTAGCGAATCTATGTCTGTCGTTCGTATTGTTATTTATGATTTTGAAAGAATAAAAAATAAGGTAGTATTACTAAATAATTATATAGTGAAGCTACGTTGATCGTGTGAACAAAATGAAATATAATAAATAGTTGTAAACTATTGTCACCTATCCCATGTCAATAATGCATCGCATTTTATAGCACCATCATCTCTCCACAAGCGAATCGAGGTCCAAGAAACTTCACAAAACTGTAAATAATAGCTCCCCATGTCATTAACAGCAATCATATTATAAATATAGACATACTCGCGAGAATAAATTTGAAATGATATTCGTCTCGTTTCTCCAAGTTGCGGGATTCATTTTCATCTTTGTATTTTGAATTTTTCTATTACTTAAGTGACTTTCAACTTGGTACTTTTTAAACTTAACTCTATTACAAAATAAATATCAATTTTGTTCAATTATACAATGAAATTTTGATATGTCATTATTGTACGATACTTTTCGAGGGTCTGATTCCATGAATTGTTTTTGTAATTACAACTTAAAAATGTTAGTTGTTTATGATCGAATTTTATCTGATTGGTTGTTAGCTGATTCGTTTTTTGAAGACCTGGTGCATTTAATTATACTGTTGTATCCGTTTTATTGTACGGACGCATTTACTTACGACTTTCTTGAACGGCTGCTAAGGACGATTTTTTATATAATTGTACACTTATTAGATTATGTTAGTTTACTTTTTTATTTATTATTAGACTGGCTAATCTTAACAGTACTGAACAAAACCACGCGGGCGTTCGTTTGGTTGATGTAGATTCAAAAAAGGCAACTATACAATGTAAATAATGAATATATATGTACGCATCTATTGAAATCATCAACTCGCAAGCGTAAAATGATACATCATGGCTGAAGGTAGTTTAACTGAAGAACATTCCATTTAGATTTCCAACAAGATCAATTTTATGATCGCTATTAAAATTGAATCAAAGACTCAAACAGTATCAATGAAAAGGCTGCGTTTGCCCATGATGTATTTTTTTAAAATTGAATAATGTAAAAAAATATGTCGAAAGTCACTGTCACCTATGTTAAGTTGACTGCAAATTTTAAACCGAGATTCCGAGATAAAAAGTTGAATGTGATTTATAAAATGAGTGTACCAAAAATATTATAATAAATTCCAAAACGGAAAATCGCGCGATAAAAATGTATCGAAACCATTTAATCTTTCGAAAAAAAAGAGGGTCGTAAATATTTCACCTGATATAATATAAAGCACAGCTTATGAAACAAAAAATAATAAAATAAAAGAAAATAAAAATAATATCATATGTGTAGAGAATGCATTTCTGTGGATGTGCGACACTTTTCAAGCAACAGTTAATGGAACGGAAATTTGTACAAATGTTTTAGACTTAATGTGAATAGTGTATATTTAGAGAGCAAAACATTTTTGTGTGTTTAATGAAAACTGACATTTACGAGAAGACAATAAAAATGAGAAAGAATATTTATTCCATATTTAATCAGACGTTTAATTATAGGTTTGATTGGCCTTACTTGCTTATGAAAATTAAAATATTTAATTCCTCCGTACACCTCAGCGTCAGATATGTTTATTGTTAACAGAATCGCGTCAACATAAAATTGTATTTAAATGTCATGTTGTAAATATAAAACAGTGCTGACTTTCGACATATTTGTAATTTTATAACTCTCAAGTACTACTGCTGAACGATGAGTTTATACTCCGCAAATCCCGCAGCGTATAATTTTACTTGTAAGCGATTTTTCACTTTTTTATAGTACACTTTACAATAACTAAGTATTGTTTAATGAGGTAGAGTGCAGCTGATGAAAAGATTTCGTTGGTACTTTCAAAGCACGAGAGCGACTCCTGAAGATTTTCGAAATGTTTTTGTTTATACATTTTCTTTTTTTTTATTTAACGATTTAGCAGGCATGAATGTAGGCAAGACCGCGGTGTTAGCACTGTCAAAAATATTTCGAAAATCTGTAATAAACAAATTTTGTATTGCATCACGTATTATAACGTTAATAATAAGAATAAATTGAACATTCAGTTAGCATCAGTTTTCTTTCTTTTTGTCCATCAGATAAACTTGAAAGTGTATTTTCGTGGACGAACAAAAATTTCTACGTTTTGTACGACTGCTTGCAAAGACATCGAGATGATCAATTTAACAATTCGGATGTACAAAACAAAACAACGTCAACTTGTAAATTGATTATATTATAGAATGCCATATGCATTTACAAGTCCATAATACGTCTGGGCAGATCGTAACAATGTTAAAGTTCACTTTTTCGTACAATTTTAATTTATTTAAAGACTGTGTCGCGTATATTGATTTCAATTGGATAAAGTGTACGGTTTGTAAAAAGTACGGTTTGTTGTATTCTTGTCAAAAGACTTGAACATCTGATGGAATTTCAACGTCTTTCGCTGTTTTGAGCTCAACGCAATAAAATTAGAGATTGTTTGTACATGCATCTTCACAGAACAAAACTTGCAAATTGTCAAATATAATTGTAGTAACAAAACCCAACATTCATGCGAAAATAACGCAAACAAAATTTTGCTGAAATAATGAAATATTAAATACCGTTGAGAGAATGGGAAATTATTTTGTGATACTTCTTGCCAGGAAGAATACAACAGGCTAAGGCAGGAATAATAAATACAATGTTATTCATTAATTATTATTAAAGGGAAAAGAAGATAATGTGTAATAGGAGTCTGTTGACAAAATAAAAATACCATGTACATTATGTATTGCCGAATGGCACCAATAAAATAGTGACTAACGTAAGTGAAATTTTGTTTTCACCTTTACCATCCCAATGATTATTATTTTGAAATAAATATTTTTGATTCACTTGATCTGACGGCTTGTTCATTATTTTTATTGGACAATACTGTATACAATATTTTGTACAATTCTTAAGACAATAATTCAATACGAAAATTAATATAAATATCACATCTTGACGAAAACAAACAACATTTAAATTATACTAGAACCTTGACTTTGATTTGGTGTCGCTGGTTTGTTGATCATCATTGTTGTAACCTGACAAAATACTTCCATTAGAAATTTGTCCATTTATCACAAAGCTTAAAAACTTTCAATTAAATTTTTCTTTCGCCTCTTCTATATACTTACATTCTGTATGACTTGTTTTCTCAAAAAGTCACTAGTTGCTGACGTGATATTTTTGTCTCCTCCCATTTTACATTTGAAATATCCATAAAGATTGGCTCCGTTCAGTGTCAATGCGATACACACAACCAGAAGCCACTTGAATTTCAACCCCAAGAGCGCGGCGAAGAAAAAGAGTACCCACATGATCGGTGACAAAATGAGTCCCAGCCAAAATATTCTTGATTCCGATGGATTTATTCGGTTCTGTGGAGTACCCTGCAACACGGGTCGCATAATAGAAGATAGTCTTGACAGTTGGTTTTTAAAATGAAACCGTCAATGAACGAGTTGTATGCTCAAAATCAATGCTCTAATTACGGATGTTAAAATATTAAGTATTCATAACTTTAATTACACCTTGAAATAAAAAACATTCAAGGATAAGAGATATGAAAGCTATGAACCTTGAAATAATTTACCTCGTTAGGTCTTGATACATAAAACCAATAACTGTAACGTTTAAGACGTACATTTTGAAGTGCATTATTACAATCATTGAAAATTATTTTTATTGGTGAATGAAAATGGTTCGATAATAAAATAAATAAAGATTGGAATTTTTGTAACCTTTCGTGATTCAAAGACCCAGTGACTCTTTCCATCATCGTCCACGTAGTTCCACCATCTGAGACCTACCATCAGTCTTCCGGTAATATTTTTTACAGTCCAAAAGTCCATTGATAATAAAAGCACGACTGTCACAAAACTTGCTATAAAACTAGCAGAAAACCATCCACAAAACATGTACACTACTATCGCTGTAACTCGGAACAGAAGGTGGAAGAGGGTGACGTAAGGATGCCTGCAATAAAAACGTGTTTCATCAAATTAGATTGTTCTATTTCGACTGGGAGTATTTTTCAATAAATATAAGATTGTTGTTAACATTTTCTTTCTTTCCAACCAATGATTTTACAATTTCCGTAATCTGAGGACGTGCAATCACAAATGACAACAAATTAATATGAAAGTTTCAAGTGACTCACGAATAATCATTTAAACGTACTTACTTGAGTCTATTACTCTGCTCCGCATCCTCCTCTCCAAAAGCAATCGTATCATCATCCATTAATAATGGCACCTAATAAGAAAATAACAATAAAAACAAGATAATCTTATTGGTCCAAATAAGTTTTATTTGAAATCAATTTTTGTAACAACAAACAAACTCTTCAAACTAATGCAATTAACTTTCAATTTAATAAAAGTAAATAGTCAACGAACTCAAAATAATAAGCGTTATGATTGTTCATTTTTTAAATGAAAAACACCAAAATTACCAATTTGACGTAAGAAATTGTATTGACAATTAATGAGCACTTCGAATTTTGAGGTTATGTTTACAAACACAATGGCAAAGATCTCGTGATAATCGAGCAGAAAGAGGAAACTGATTGAACGAAATGTAACGAATCAATTCGCGACAGCCTCAAAAAACGAGTTCCCACATTTATATCTTTAGGTCAATAATTGTTATTACTTTCGAAGGACAGCCAGCGATGTCGTGCAGTGACGTGTGTATAAACACACGTACGTGTCAAAAAAAAAACATGCATCTAATCAGAGGCAACTTCAGAGAGCTTTACGTCAAGATGACAGAACGGATAAGAAATATACGAAAATTTGAATCGATAATGATTTCTTTTCATGCCCAAATGAACAAACTTAGGTTAGGAGGCAAAAAAGGCCAAAACATCTTGACAATTAGATTTTAAATCGCACTGACATCGACGTCAAAACACATACCGAGGCGGACGCCATTTTTTCTGATCAGCGCAAACTTGAAAAATCGGAGAAATGTTTTTGTATTTTTTACTGACTTGACAAATTATCTTCTGTAGGAATGACAAACGTTGCGTGACAATCAAGTGTCACGTCAACATGTTTGTTGTGAATTATTAATCAAACAATAGCATTTCTTTTCGGTGCAAATAAAAATTGTCAACTTACACACTTAACCTCGAAGCGACGTCTGTACTGTCGAACTGTCAACAGTGACGTAACAATCGCGGGAGCAGTCCCATCGGTAGCTATTTACAGAATTTTTATTTGTTAGTTTAAAGTATCATTGTCAAACAAAAAGTTACAATCGCGTTACGTTTTGACAAGGCGCAGTTTGAAAAAATTATTTGACACTTTTATTATCGCTGGATACGGTAAGACAATTATGCAATCAACTTTTTTTTAAATTCGAGTCATAAAGATCCGAGTTTCTTTTTTTGCAAAACAGTTTGTCACTTATTCATTGTAATTTATTAATTGTCAAACATTTCTAAGCTTCTTACGAAATACTAATTTTTGTAAATCAATAATAATTAAAGAGTAGATAAAATAAACAGTTTCAAACACGTGTGCATTTTGTTCTTACTTTTTATAAATGACTTTTGATTTCTTCGGAGTATAGTGATTTGATAGCATTATCATGAATCGAATAATTTTTCACATAAATCAAAGTGTATTATCTTGCACAAATAAATGAATCATTCTTCGACTTAACTATGATTAACGAATATATTTTCAAGAAAAAAAGTGTTTTCTCTTTTCAGATAAAGTACAATCAGAGTGATGATAGAACAACATGTGCGCGTTTGCAAACAATCATAACGACCACAAAATCACATTTTATTATTTAAGTTTGGCCAAAATAAATTCAATTGGAGATATTTGTTTTGCGATGATTGAGTTTGACATTTCGCCCAGGGTCACGAGTCCTGAAAGTTGTTCTTGACGAATTGTTTAATAAATATGCATAATATGGCTTTTTTCACAGATATCCGAGCAACAAAGATTCAACCTCATATCTCTAACACGAACATTATGCACTTGCAGAGACAACACAAGCAGACACATTATGGTTCATCATAATAATTGGATAATGCTTGCAAGAGATGCTTTGCAAGATCAAATAATGATCTTTAAATACCAATTTCCAATGAAAATTAATTTGATCTGAATCTTAAACGGGGATCACCATGAACGAAAAAAAAGGAAATAACAACCCAACATGATGAAACATCAATTTATTCATGATTAAAAAATTGCAATTTTCATAATAAATGATAAGAATAACGTTAATTTTCACGACGCACAAGACGGTTAATATTATTATTTTTATCACAAGTTATATTGTATTATTTATATTACATTTATCACATATTTTATAGTTTTAATATTAATATTATTTTATTTACATTTTATATCAAATTATATTTTATATTTATAATTCTTGATTTATAACACAGGTCTTCTGGTTGGAACTATACGACACTGAGGGTTTCTGCGGTGCGACGTTAGCCAGGAACCGTTTTCGCGGCACTTGTAGGAACGCGCGTGTGCATGCCAAAGACGAAAACAGAGCCGACGACACTCGTGGACAGAGAACAGGTTATCAACCTCGTCTTCCCTTGGGCGATAACGGTGTCATAGTGCTTCGGAGACCGGCGAGTTTGATTTGTAACGCTTCTTCGTCTGCCCACGCCGGGTCCATTTTTAGTTTCGACCGTTGCGATCAGCCGTGAGGGTGCAGTTGCGACGTGCACAACCAAGCGATGTTGAACGTAAGGCAAAAATTGACGACTGGCAGGAGCGGTACCGATCCGAGCAGCGAATTCTGGAAGTGGTAGTGCGCCGCTCTTCATATAGTGTATGTACAAATAAAGGGGACTGAGTGCTCGACTGGGCAACGAGACTTCGCAAACCAGTTTCGCCTGATTGATGCTCGACGAAGGGTTTCTGCCGCGAGTTGACAAACACGAGCACGCAACATGATCGAAGGATGCTCGCCGATTTGGCAGGCGCTTCTGGGCACCCTCCTCACCTGGGGGCTCACCGCCGCCGGCGCCGCCCTTGTCGTGGTCATCCGCGGCAAACAGGTCAGTTTCCGCGACCCCTCTCAATCATCTTTCATTTACGCTCCGGCTTTATGATTTTGTATCTACAGTTCTGGCTTGGACTCGTCAATTAAGCAGTTTCATTTTATCATATTGCACTGAGAGCAACTGGCTGAAAATGAAGTATCAACGAATTATCAATCCAATCGAATGTCATTTCAATGTTTCGGTTTCATTCCGTTTTAACATTTTTATATCATTTTTGTACAGTCGAAGTAACTTTTGTCGTCATATCATTCGTTTGAGATCTTCAAGATGTTCATTCAAGTTATATCATTCGTAAATATAATTTTTGTAAATCCAAAGTACTTTTTTTTTGAAAAGTTACATTATTTTTATATCATTTCCGAATGAATGTAATTTCATGTTTTTGTAACTATTGATTTCGGAACAAATGTACAGTAATTACATTCATTCATTTGTACAATGTTACTTTTAATATAAAAGATAATATCAATCTAGTTTAGGATTAAAAATTAGACGCACATATGTATGATGGGTATAATAAACATGAGAAAAACGTTGATACAACATTTATAATGCACTTGTTCAACAAAACATGACAATAAATTTACAAGCATAACATAGTCTATCAGAAACGTAAATTCATATGACTTGAAAAATTTAATGAATACTTATTTATAATTACATGTTAACATTTCTTGATTTAATACAATTATGAAGGTGATATCATTTTGTTTGCCACCCTATTTACAATATCCTTCTTATATTTTTATAACTAATTTCAACCAAGTTTTAAGAAAAATCAAGTAAACAAATTCATGTAAAAAAATCTTCCAAATATCCACAGAGTGATAAGATAAAAAGCAAAATGTGTAGACTTCTTCAAAATTTTTTATTTTCCAGAATTTGTTTCACTTGTTTCCGACAATTTCAATGATATTGAAAACTAAACTGTTAGCTATAATCATTTATTATACTATGATTATTTAATAATTATATATATATATATATTTATGTATTATGAATGTCAAGATAATCATCATATATCCATCGCTGATAACTGAAACACGCGCCTATACTCTAACTTTTAAATATAAACTCGTAGGATTAATTTGTGATTGCATAATTAAATAGAAGATAAATCGAAATTAAAATCCATAAAAAGTTGCGTTCAGCTAAGCTTTTTATTTTTGAATGACTGTTTAATTAATGCGACTTATTATTTTTACAGAGGAAGCTCCTGGATATAAGCTTGGGGTTCGCGGCTGGTGTGATGATTGCTGCAAGTTACTGGTCTCTGCTCGCACCTGCCATTGAAATGGCCACGCAAAGCAAAGTGTACGGTGCCGATGGCGAATACGCATTTATCCCAGTCGGCATTGGATTTTTGATCGGAGCGGCATTTGTTTATGGAACGGATTTGTTGATATCATCGCTTGGCATTCAGTCCCCCAACGTACTTTTAGCCATGCAATCAGTTGGTACGAAAAACAGAAGCACGATCCTTGCAAAACTAAAGAGTGACGAAGACGTAGATGATAACCATGATTTTAGCGAAACACAAATTTCCGGACGCAAAATGTACACTAGCGTTGGTTAGTCCTATCGGATCAATTCGTTATGGTATTTTGTATAACAAAACTGTTAGTTTTCAAAGAAAAATCTGTAGGCTTTGAAAATAGGATCAGTCTCCCTTGATAAGCACAAATATTTATTCATACACTTTGTTGTGATATCACGAGCACCGTCCATTTGATTGATTACAAACATTTGATTCAATTATTTTTATACAGTATGAAATTGCCTTTCAGAGCTCCGTTTATGAGATATAAATTCAAATTTAAAAGTTGGCTTTTGCAAAATATTGAAAAATGAATTTAAATGTTGACTTGAATTAATGAAAGTGGTGGCTCGTCATATCGTGTCAATCATTTACAGTAATACTCTTTCACAACAAAAACGAAAACGACAGGATTTTATTGCTCTAATGTCCTGACTATTATTCAATTAGTGTCAAAAATAATTAAGTTTTTAGTTCATGACAAAGAAAAGATGTAAACTGCAGTCATACAAATTCTAATTTCCTCATTTGTTTGTAAATGTGACTGACTTATTAACCCTTCAGCTCCAGAGTTGGTACTCTGTACTGACCAACGCACCGGTACCCACGACTGAGGTCAGTACAGAGTTATGAACTATAATAATAGTAAAAAAAATATAAAAAGTTCATAAAAAGGTCATTTGACATTAAATTAATTAATTATTGATGTCGACCGGCCACTGTGACATTCAGGGCTTGAAGGGTTAACTTTTTATTTTTTTAAAGAATACAGTAATATTAATTATTAAAATTTAATGACAAACGTTATTCAAAGTTGAGCAGTAATATTCAAGGTTGCCTTTTTTAAACTGAAATTGTTCGTTGAAATATCCACTAATATAATGAATGTTTTGTTATCAAATGAAGGTTTCACTTTTTCCATAATTTTAACTAACTTGCTTTTAATAATTCAATTAAATTAGAAACCTCATAATTCATCAATGAATTTGTTGATAAAAAGTTTTAGTCTATTAATTATGACAAGGACTTTTTGTTCGCATTTTATAGTCTAGTTAATTAAAGTAACAGCGATTTTCTTGTGCCTGCAAAAACATCATGAGCATAATATAAAAATACAATGTCTGTTTTAACAATGCAATTAATTTTAGCTTTGAACACAAGCTTTTCATTTGTTAAAACTACTTTTAAAACATAATCCAAAGTTGTAATTCATCATTGATTCGTATTTTAATGCTCTCTTTACACACTGTGATGCTTCAATAACGCTTTTCGTATCATGACAGTATGCTTGCAGTAGTACTGAAAAAATTACCTAAAAATAAAATGTCTTTCTTTTGCGTTTTACCAAATGTTTTTCACACAAGTTTTAAATTGTCCGAATAGATACATAAAAACTGATCTTATAGTCCTTGTCTACAGCTGTTTGTAAAGTCGAAGATAAAAGCACAACGACGTTAGCTGATGTCACACTTAATTAGTGAAATGCATCACAGAATTCATGTGACGTATAAAACTTATTCATGTTTGGGATGAAAAACAAATTGGACAGTTTCATTACACGCCAACTTGGTACTATTGAATGTTTCCAGGTTTTTACGAACAAAATAGCAGGAGGAGGCAGAACAAGGGTTCCGTAAGGACGCCCGAGAGTGTCGAAGTTAGTACTGTTTATGAAGACACAGACGCCGAAGCGAAAAATAATCAGTGGAAGCGAATCTTGTTGCTCGTTGTAGCAATTACAGTAAGGGTTATTAAGTTTCGTAAAATTAGCTCCAGTTATTGTTATTAGTGGCTGTATCGGTTAATTGTTTATTTTATGTTTTTTAGGTGCACAATATTCCTGAAGGCCTTGCTGTCGGGGTCGGCTTTGGAGCGATTGGAAGCAGCGCGTCGGCTACTTTCGAAAACGCAAGGTAATGTATATAAATTTTATTATCCAAACGAATTTGCGAACTTGACGAGCACGCGTTATAATCATATGCAAATTCAAGATCGTAAAATATGTAGGCGACTTTATGGAATATTATGCTGGTGGGAAATAAGATCGTCAGAATTCAAGATCTATCCTTTACTTTTTTTCTTGTTTTTATAAGCTGTTTAGTTCAGTTTAACACATTAGAATTTTGTCATTATGTTAAAATGTTCAAATTCAGTCGAGTTGGGTATGTAGCAGTCACTTTCAAAGATCTAAGCCCTTTAAGATGTTTTAACATAACGTTTTAACATAACGTAATTACTTCATAGCCGTGGCAGGTTGAAAACGTAAGAACCACTATCCGATGTTTTGATATGGCAGAATAATGCGCGTTTGTAAAGTATATAATCAATATAATTTATTATTCATCACATTATTAAATCAAGAGGGACCCTGGTGATGAAACTAGATATATGATAAGGAGGACCACTTGTGTGGTTTGGGGCGAGGTGAGAAAGCATCTTTCCTATGTTCAAGGTGACAAGATGAAGACTTTTTAAAGCGTATGATTTACAGCTCTGAAATTTGACTACGAATTATTTAGTGTAAATTCAGTGAAAATGCAAATTAGAGATTAAGTGACTAATGTAAAAACCATATTGGGTAAGTACGTGCTCAAATAATAATCCATTTTCTTGTTTTGTTTCATCTTCTAATTTATCAAATGGTAATACAACATCCAAACAAAAAGATTTTGCAATAACTCAACTTTCTTTCATATTTCAGAAGCTTCTCATTCCAGGGCAAGGATATTTACAAATGACAAATTTCCTGTCAGCCTTCGATGTCTCTTTTATATCCTCGGCAAAAATTGAGCACCAAAAAGAATTTTAGTCTTTTGATCAAAAGATAACGTTTCATAAGTATCGGCTCAGAAATACAAAAAAAATTCTTCACTCCAGTGATTTAAATAAGTTGTCTTCTGTTTGTATTCACAAATAGAATTTCTTTCTTTTCTTTTTACTTTCTTCTTTTTTTCATTTCAAAGTTTAATTTCATTTTTCTTTTGTAGGTAAAGTAAATTACTGAATTGAATGTACGAAATATATACAATTGCAAAAATCGAATTCTGCATTAGTAACGAAGCTTGAAATGATGCTTGATGGTTTAACTTTGGATCGTAAGATGGTGCTGTTTGCTCGAATGAAATACCTCCGAGTGTCCGAGGACGGGTCGTGGTAGGAGGTCTCTATGAATGAGTTCCATGGTGGTCGCAGCGGCGGCTATCCGGAGGCAAAGTTTATTGGCAGCGGTCGGGGATGGGAGAGAGGCAGAGGGCACGTGTGGCCCTGGAATCCAATGAGCCCTAGGCGCCGCGCATTCCATCCCTCCCACTGTTACTTCACAGACCTATCTTCGAACTTACTTTCTTTAACGCTTATTTAGCTTTCAAGCACGGTCACACATTGCCTGCATAACCAGCCTTCGTATACATCAAATCAACCTTTTTATAAATGATTTTGTATAAAAAAAAAAAACAATTTTGTTTGATGCAATTTAAAAAATCAAAATCATTTAAAAAATCTGCATTAAAAAACATCTGAATGGAAATCTGTTGAGATTTCCAATCCCTTCTATAAATTCAACTCTTTAAGAACCAGACGCTTTTTGCAAAGACAAGTTTTTTTAATTAAGAGACGTCCAGTTTTTTGTTTTCGTAGATCCTTTTTTGGGTCCTGATTTGTAGAACGGACCTAGTCATAATCAGAATAAACGGTGCATTTAATTTTTATATCCGGGGTAGGCAGTTCTAAAGGGTCACCACTCAACTCGTTTCTGTGGCATAGTCCTGTGGCGCCACCTTGATCGAGACACATGCCTGATGGAGTGATTCTTGGAATCGGCCCTTCTTTCCGTTGCTTTATTAGGACAGCGAGAATATAAAGGGAACCAAAATTCGATCGAAAAGGTAGTTGAAGAATTTCATTTAAAAACCAACCATTCCCCCATTCGACGGCCGTTTTTTTCGAAATGACTCAATTGATCTTTGTTGGTTCCATTGGCTCTTCTACGAATGTTTTCAACTTTCTTCTTTGTCTCTTACAATGTTCAACATATAAAAAATGAAAGAAAACTACAAAAAGAAGAGGCGCTTCCGAAAATTCGCGGACCGCTCTATTTTTGCACGAGAGGTTCCAAGTCTCATCCAAATGGCTGATAACGAATTAAAGTGTGAACGGCCAATTAAAATTTCTCTCGCGATAAGTCGCCTTAAGCCTGATTCGTAGCCGGTGATCTATTTTAAGCTCGTTTTACGCAATAAAGCGCACCTCCATTCTTAAATGACTTTTCAGCCTTCGGCTACGAGCTGAACTCAACATGCCTCAATAATCATCGTCACCGCTTCGGTTGTCGTTTATCAATTCATCATTCAACATGTCTTTTTTTCTCTTCTTCTCGCGGACAGACATTCCTCCTGAGAGTTGCCAACCTCTTCTCAGGCCTCGCTGAGTTACGTCATCCCTGAAATTGTGCATCTGAAAAACTTCTAAGAACGTGGTTGAATGTCCGGTGGGCACAACTGAGTGGGGGGAACGCATGATGGGGCCCAAAAAGCCAATGTCCAAGCACGATAAAATATGTATGGGAAATGATAATCTAGTGGCGCAGAGTGGCTGGTACTACCTGTGCGCCGAGACTTGATCCTTCTCTCCGGTTCTTTCGCGCTGTTTGCGTGACGTAGTCGGTTGAGCAATCGTACCTAACTTAACTTCAGATGAGCCGACTCTGTTCGGCATTCCAACGCTTTCAAATGACGCCTCTCGGCTCAAGTTCGAAACAAACGCCTGGCTTCAAATAAAGGCGAATAAAAATTTGCGGCGAAAGGCGAGGAGAGAAACAAACGCGGAACGGGGAGGGAACCTGGGGGAGGCCAAGGGGGGGAAGAGTGTAACCTCGTTGGAAGGATTTACAATTAGTGTATGGGCCTTTTTATGTTTGCTTACCGCTCACAAGATGCAAATGCGGGGTAAAGACTCCCGGGAGACGCGGTCCCACCACACGTTTCCAGCTCGTAATTCCAGCCAGAGGGGAAATTGAATTAGGGTCACCGAATGATGGCGAATTTCCGCTTTTGCCAAGCACTTTAACACTTGAACTTGACGCTGACTTCGGTGCTCTGCTCGGTGTGGTTTCTCTACAACTTGTCGACGTTTTCGTCAATGCATTTCACGTCCCAGCGTTTGGATGGAAAAGGTGCAAATCTTTCAAGACTGCCTTTTTGATTGAGCTTCCAACTATCATCAGACACGATTATGACGTGCAAAGTTGGAGTCTGCACTGCGAACTCATATCCCTAAACTATAAATGGAATAAGTACACCTGGTAACATGTGTAAGATACCGCTAGGTTCATCCGAGTTAATGGCTGGACGATAAAATTATATTTTCAACACACACACTCACAATGGTGTTGGTTTTTCGCTCTCCCGTACACCAATCCGTCGAGCTAAATCAATGTTGCTGTTTTAGTTGCTCGCCCGGGTTCAACTTCCCAAAATCCTCATCCTTGCTGGATGATCCCTTCTGCAAAATTATTTCCCATATTTTTTTCAAAGTGTAAAACATTTTAGAGATGGAATTTTGTTCTTCTTTTTTACTTTTTTCCTACTGGAACTTGGGAGTTTGAGGTCTAGTTTATTCTTAAATAATAATAGAGGTGAAAAATTGATTCGAAAGTGTTCTAGCTAGCGATTTAAAAATAGGTTACAGCTGTTTAGTGCTGAATAAATAATAAAATGTCTTTGCGTGTACAATTCGCAGAGCCACGTCGCCACCGTCGCGATATACACGGATGGAAAAAAAGGCGAATCTGCATCTGTTGGTGAAGGATGGCGTGTAGAAGTGTCGAGCGGCTTGGCAACATCGGTCGGTGATATGGGTTATCATTCATCCGTTACACACATTCGTTCACGTCAGCGTGTACGCACACCGTCACATGGGACTTCGTTTGTTCTATCGCGTTAGGCGCTTCCTTCCCGCCCTTCCTCTCTCTACCTCTCGCAACTCGCCTCGCTAAGTCTCCGATGTGTTTGACCCGCACTGTTGCCCGACGGCTCTGAATGGGCTGTTTTGCATAGAAGGGAAAATCGCTGACAATGTTAGAATTTTTGCCGAGTTTATTTGAATACGTTTTCGCCGGTCCGATGCCATCAAACCTTCTTCTTAGATCAAAATTCTTATGATAGCAACCATATCGCTCTTCTCTTCGCCAACCTCAAGAAAATATAACAAAATATTTTCTATTTACAATATAAATTCAATATACTGAAAAAATTGTAATATTAGATGTTTTATATATGACTACATATATACTACATATACCTGCATGTATGCTAACATATTCACACATTTGAAAAATTCATATATATGTTGATTTTAACTTGGAGTGAGAAAGAATTTACTTACTGAAAAAAAAGTTGGCCTAGTGAAAAAAAACTGGCCTTTATTTGTTCTACGTGGGCACAAGTGTGGTAATGACGCGGTGTAAGGTGTTAAAGTAGTGGGCAGACGTAAAAATGCGCTTCCCCGGCCGTTGAGGAAGTTAATGATTGAATTGGTAATAGTGAGGTCGCGGTGGTGTACGATTTTGTACGTCGCGTCGATCGGTTGCTCTTTTGTACGGTGGCTGCTGGTCTGTACCCTAGCACAAAGTCTATTCCTGAAATAGCTCTCTCACGTTGACTCGGACACGATTGTCCGATGCTTTATGGCGCGGCAAAAAAATATGCATTAAGAGCTATTCTCGCAGCTCGCGCAAACAACAAAGCTTCGAGCTCCATCTCATTGACACTCTGTTTGACAGACGCCGAACCTTTTTTTTTCTCTCTGTCTCTCTTCTTCTCTCTGCCTCTCCCTTTCCTTTCTCAGCCGATTTTCGATATACGTTCGGCCGATTTTCACAGATAAGACGTTTTCAGCCGAGAGACCGTCGCGAATTCCAGGTGCTCGGTGTGCCATAAAGTAGAAAGCCATTTGAAACACTTCTGCCTTAAAAAGTCTCTGTCGAATCTGTAATTTCTTGCAGTTTCTCTTCTTCCCTGTTCTCATTGAACGGAAACAGAATAGATCTCTCTGGTTTTTGTCGTCATTTGGTCAGCCATAGAACTTACGAGCTGGTCGCCAAAAATACATCGCCTCACCATAGACTATTTAAACCTGTCTCGAATAACCTTTGCTGATGTGTGTCATATGTATCAAGTATACGGTTGTAAATCATCTCCCGGTTCAACAAAGTGTATAATTTCGATCAATTTTCTTCGTCATTTTCATTGGGACAAAATTATAAACGAGTTTTGAATGCCTGATGAGACTTTATGACATGTTCTTAATGGGAAAAATTAATTTTATAGCGTTTGATTGGATGATCTTCGACCTTGGGAACTTATTGTTTTTATAATAAGAAACTATGTTAACCGAGGCTTGGAAGATATGACATTTTTCATTGTAATTGATATTCAGATTTTTTTTCTGGTATAGGATTGTGGACATCTTATAATTCTAGATAACAGAACTTGTTGATTGAAAGATGAAATCTTTGATGTTTCAATTAAAATGAAATGTTCATGTTCAAATTATTATCTCTTGAGTTAAATACATTTTCCCAAGATGGAAATTATTGCAGCATAGAGCTGTACTATGTTTTTTTTTTTTTTTTTTTTTTTTCGGGTGCTTGAAACCGCGACATCCTTTCACGCCGTACGCGGAGGTCGATTGTCGCGCATAACTCCAACGAAATAATCGACACTAGCAATTATTGAGAGAAATTGGTCATGCTAATTATAACAGACAAAATGGTTTTCAATAACAATTTGGTGCGAAAAATTTTGAACGAGATCAGCTCGTCGTTCTCAATTTTTCGCAATACCTTTTTCCAACGTACAACAAAATTGGTACAAACAAAATAGCGAAAAATGTCTGCTTCTCATGTTTCATTCTTTTCTTTTTATATCACTGCTCGAGTGATAAAAATGTTAAAAAAGATAATAAAACAAGTGCATTCATCAAAACAAGTTTCTTTAATGTTCGACGGTTAATGGATTAAGTGTAATGTAAAAAGTTGCCGAGGAATATGACAAAAAAAAGCGGAACGAAGCATTTGAATTTTTCTATTATACGAAGTCTTGAAAAGCAAAGGTTATTGAAACACAAGCATTGGAGATGTTATTTATAGCGCGTTGTAGGCCGTTTCATAACCCTAGTAAAAATATAATCGTGCGGCCTCTACAAACTGATCGGGCCCTATAAAGGCATCCCAAAATAATAATAACTTTTTATTGGAGCCTCATTTTGCCAAATAAGGGCCTATGTGGGCTTGCTCTTTCTGGAACGTAGGCCCCTTATAGGCCCATATTGTGAAGCAATGAATTTCTGAATTGAAATTTGATAATTAATAAAATTATTAACTTCAAATAAATAAAAAAATTAATTATTTGTTTTAATTAATAAATATTTTTATTAGGGCGTGCCAAGTTGCCAAAAAAGGGCCAGATGTTAAATTAATTGAAACCTTACAAGAGATATTATGGAAACCCTAAATAGGGCCAGAAATGAATTTTTACATTGGAAACTCGTTTTAAAAACAAAAATATACAGATCAAGGGGCGTAATTGGTGTTGGCGCAATGCACGTATCGTATGAATGAACGGCCGATTCTTAACGAAATGCAGCACACCGACAGGCGGCGACAATAAGCGAGAGAGCGATGAAGTCGATAGTTTCCTTTTAACCGGTCAAGGAAAACCATGTTGTCAGTAACGGAAATTCATTTTGCGTAATCAGTCACACCGCGCGCGCGTGTCCTTTCCAAGGAAAAGCAGAGCTCGGCCATAGAAAACTGGCTCGAAGTTCCGGTCGTGCCGCGCGCAAAAGAATTATGAATGAAACGAAGATTTAATAGTCGCCTTGCTGTTAGTTTTATTAAAGCCTCGGCGCTGCTTGCATCCGTTTGCAATTTGCCGTACGAAGGTGGAGTTTAGCGCGGTTGCAAATAGCGTAAATGCTCAAGGAGATCGGGTACTGAGTCACTGCTAACTATGCGTATTTTTCGCTGAATCTGGGACTGACAATTTTTTATTATTTTTTTTCGTTCGAGGCGTCGACTTTTCTTTGGCGCAACTACCTCATGTGTAACGGACTTGGTTTTTGTCCTCAGTGCTTGCCGTCAGCAAACATTCACAATTGATTGATAAGAAAGGCATCGCATTTTTTATGCTAATTCTATCTAAGAAACTTGTGTCAGAAAAGCCTTATCGAGGATAGCGCTCGCGAGATAAGATTTCAAGCAATATTCCCAACCAACTATTAAGTTCGCCGTAAATCATCTTAATGCCGACGATTAGGTGCAATTTGAATTTCATTAACATTTCGAATGATTGTGAATGTTAAATTGATCGTATTATAAAATTGCATTGTGATGAGTCATCTGTATCATTCGTTTGAAAAAAAAAGGAAAAAAAAACCGCGGGCGCGCGATGTACAATTTATTTGTATTCAATTATTTTGTATCTGCGTGTCTCGCGGCGCCTGACGATCGTTTAAAATTTCTAAAATAATTTCAACTTTATCTATGTTTTATAATTGATATAAATAAGCGTTACGTTAGTTACATGGTATCATTGAGGAATTTACATATTTTGTCATCGCCCGAACATTCAACGAGTAGGTGGCAATCGAGAATGTTTATAAACTTATGCTAGAATGTACGTTTCAAGTGTTCTGAGAAGACATTGCCGACATCTTGCAGTTTGCTATCTGAATCATAATCTTTGCTCGGTAATCGCCATTCGAAAAGGCTCTGCTTCCAAATGCATTTTCATGATACTCAACGGCAACTTTTATAATGAAATTGCACAAGAACAAATTTCAAAATGCAGATCAAGTTTGATTGAAAAAAAACCTGCGTTTTTTCATATTTCAAATCTAATATTCTAATTAATATACAGGGAGTATTATTAAATGACAGATAAAAATACTATGACTGCAAAAAGTAATGTTTCAGAAAAAAACGGTTTTTTTCTTATCTCATTAGTATGGAGAACATTTTGGAATGCTCAAGAACCGACTACATGATAATTTTGTTCCCTCAAAAATGATCTTTTCGCTTTGAATTTGAAATGTAAAATTGAAAAGAAAGCAAAAAGTTGTCACGAGCATTACTCGTTTTTAAATCGTGCTGAAAATCCAATTCTCGCATAAGTGCCGAAACCACTATTAACAGTGTATAAGCGCTTAAGGCAACAGGTGGCAAAATGAAGAGAACGCACAATGGCGATCTGTTGTAAATATATAATGGCGGGCCAGGGGTTCATTGTTTCGTTTGATTTTAAACGAGCTTCCCCTGCGAGCTGTACGTAAATACTGGTCTCCAACGGTAGGAATTCTATCACAAAGGGTGCGAGAAACTGATTTGTATACACGCTTGAGTTGAGATGGCCGGGCGACTGGATAACTCAGGGGAGCCAGGAGGGGGCGGAGGTGAAAAAAGGTACAGATGAAGGAGGGAAAAAAGGGAAGAGCCGGACAAACGCGAATAAGTTTGCGAACGAGACGGAGGAGCAGCAGCCAGAAGAAGAAAAACGCGTGTTAAAAGAGAGGAACTACCTTGGCGTGGCACGTAGATGAGGTGGTGCTATGTTAAACATGGCGCCGGATAAAGCTGCCGACGAAACCATCTCATTTCAGCGCTATCCTCTCTCGTCTGCCTTATTATATACCGACGAGCGGATCAGTGCCCACCGTACCGCGGCCCTCTCTTCTCTTTTCTGCTCACCTTGTGCTTTTTTCGTTGCCTTCCTTCGCTGCCATCTTCGTGTCCTTCTCTCTCGCAAAGATTACAACGGTGAGCTCACAACGAGCGAGTCGCTCGAGACACTTAACCCGATTTAGCGTGGGCCCCGTCCTCGGAATGCATTTTTCTTAACGACTCGATTTTGCCGGTTTTATCGATCCCCGCTCCTTCGCAGAAATGGTACCGACTTAAACAAACACACGTACACTCGCTCCGGCTCGCCTCGTCTTTACCTCTTGCTGCTTTCGAAAAAAAAGAAAAAAAAACATTCCAACGAGCGACCTTTTCCTTTTTCTGCTTACACTCAAAAGCTTCTAGTTTGGTACAATCAGCTTACACTCAAAGATTTCATATCTTTTGTCAGATTGCGCTCTTTTCGCTTTATCTTAATCGCGAAACTACTTTGCGTGAAGTTTTATCTGCACATGAAAAGTGAATTCCGTCATGCGCTAATAGTCAAGGAAGTGTTTATACGTGAATAGAGACTTCCTGTGTTCCGTGCACGTGCTCTTGTTTCCTCTGCATTTCACGCATCATTGTCGCGTAATGACATCACGGCTGGGGCGTTTGCGCCCGACGCGCGGGAACGCGTCGGTCACAAGGGTCAAAGGGATGCGCCGCAAGATGAAACGAGACGGAGTGTTTTCAGCTTGATCACTCTGTTTTTCGACGGAATTATATAGTGCCTGTAGAATCTCTATTTGTTTCAAAATCACCGATTGTCTTCCACCGATTGATCCCAGGATGGTGCAGGATGTCCCCCGTCATTAATCCAGAGTAGATACAATTCGGGTGTCTACAGAAATTTTTTTTATTTTCAACGTCCGACGAGCATAGCGGCCGTTGGGAGCGGTCGAAGCGTGCAATTTAGTTTTCTACAATGTGCATAGATGATGGACACAATTAATTAATCTCGAAAAGATGTATGGAATTACGCGCACGGCGCTTATTATATCCGTCAAAAAGCGGGACGCCGGTGTTTCGTTACGGGGATTTTTGTTTCTCGGTTTTCGGCATGCCAAAAAGGCGACGACGACGGAACAATCGCGCCGTGCGATTTCGCGATGATCGCTCGCTCTCGGACCGAATAGAAAGGAGCTGGTCGTAAATTCCGTTGCCACGTCTTGTCCGCGGCGGCGCAACATATTAAAGCCCAGACGCCATTTGTTTTTACTCATACTCATTATCTGGGAATTTACAGTCACGTAAAATTATAAGACACGCGGGAATGCGGCGCGTTCGCGTTGTTCCGCCGTTCCTTCAGTATCGATGACGAACAGCGGCGCCTCATGCCATTGTCTCATTATTTCGCGAACCATGATTATCAACGATAATCATCTTTCGTGCGCTTTATTATCATCTAGGCGAATCCATCTGGGAATTTCTGCGAACCGAGGCTGAGAGCTTCAATGCTGTAGTGACATTCCGCGCAAAGTTTTCTTTACTTCTATTTACATATGTATTTTGTCAACAAAAAGAAACATTAAGTAAATATATCAGTGATAATTTCAGTGTAAAATTAATTCTCATTTTTGATAATTTTTCAATTACCTAAAATGACCTCATAATTCAGGTATTCCTTCTGGTTCCGAAATTAATCATTTTATACAATAAATAATATTGTATTATTGTACATGTGTTGTAAATTGAATATATCATTTCATTATTTTTTTAGCAATCATCATAATTTTGTTAATTCCATCGAACTTCAAGTCCATTGAGGTTTTATTATTTACATGTAGGTATTTTTTGTTAGAAATAATATGGTATTCCGAACAAGTGACAATGCAATCGTTCTTGGAATTACAGAAGTACCGAGAAGTGAGATCTAGGCAATTCTTCAGCATGAAGGAAATTTTTTGATATTGGAAGAATCGCTTGATTTGATTTGTTCGGTAACAATAATCAAATGGAACCGTTCAAAAATTTCTGAGTGAGCATGAGTCTTCACCTTGATTTAATTTTCTCTAACCGTAAAATTTAAAATTTCAAAAGTAGTTCAAATTCCAAAATATCACACTAATAATTCCTGTGCTCAAAATTTCAACCTTATATTCTAATTCTTTTAGACCTGATGATGAGTATGTTTTCCAAAAAGATTTTGGACTTGAAAGACAACTTTGGCACGAACAATTCGTAACAATTTTTTAAAATTGGAAATGTATGGACATTTGCAGCATGGGTAAAGATTATATGATTGAGGTTACAGGAAAAATTTAGCGAGAGCAATAGGAAAATGAAAACGGTTGATGCACCAACTCAAACAGTTTCCCAAGTTGGACATTGTTAGTTAGTTTGTAGCGATGACCAAGACGCGTTATCCGGTTTGATCTTTACGGGTGTGCGGTTATCGCCGTGTTGTGGATGCTTTCCCTGTGGTACCTGTGCTGGGACGGGAGAGCAGGACCAAGCTGCGAGGAGAGGAACACCGCAAAAAGAAGATAAGCAAGGAGCTAGCTCACGATTGCCAACGAAATGGTCGACGTGTTTCGTGGGCATAGACGGAAGGCAGCAACGGGATGGTACCGTGGGCCCCCAGCCGATTTGCCGTCACTGCAGCGCCGCACATGGTATCAACGAGCAATGCTTGGAATGCAAAGGCATTACGCATGCGCGCCGCATAGCTTACTCGGAACAGACGAACAACTGGGGCCGTTATACACCGAGACGACAACTTTGCCATCGTTTCTATAAACTGGAGCCTTGTGCAAAGACAGTGAAAATATTTCTCACAGTGCCATCAATTTCAGCGCTCGTTTTAGGCTGCGAGCGGCTTGCCAATGCACTTTCCTACTAATTGTCCAATCGCCGATTGCCTAGGCTCGCGCTCAATCTGACTAGAAGATTTTTCCTTCCGATTCTAGGTTAACTGTTAAAATGTCGCGAAAGATGTTTATTTACCATTTTACTGTTAGAAATCTATCGGCACTTTTCCAGCGCGGTTCTATGAATAGCTCGCTTAATGACATGTTTCGCGATAGCTTGACGTTAAAATGACAATGAAATCTTCAAATGAATTGGTTTCAATAGCACCAGTGTTCTGAAGAGCTGCCAATATGTCATCTTATTATTCAATTTTATAACAAGAGTTGTTTTCTTTTAACTTTTGTTACATCGGAATTGAATTTGGAGAATCTAAGAACGTCAGTCTGATGTCTTAATGATTCCATGTGTAACTTAATTGTAGAGATTTTTCATATAAATGGTGTAACATTATAACTCCTCGTGGGACAAAATTGTTTTTGATGATACCTTTTATAATATATACAGCAACTTTGGAATTCTCCTTCAAGATTGGAGCTTCTGAAAATATAATCTTGGCATTAGTATTCGGCATCGAGACTTATTTAAATTGCGAACTACTTACGTGGAAACATTTCTGCAAATTCAATCATCGAATTGAAATTTCATCACTTAATTTCATTGAAATGTTCATCGGGTTAATCACCGGTACTAACTTTTTTATACGCATAAAAGTGGTATGAAAACGAATTGTTTCATTTGACCAAGTGCAAATTTTAATACCAGTAAACTCAGTTTTAAAATGACTCTGCAGCTTTAATTGAAAAATCATTTTGCAATCAATTGTTTCTTTTTCTTTAATTATATTATTTTCAGTACGTGAATGAGCCGGTGGCCTTCACGAAGGAACAGAAAGATGAAGAGTCGGTTGGTTTAAATTTCAATGCAGTTGGAAAAATCGTCCTGAAGAAGATCAGGCGAAGAGAGCCGAGCGCTAGTTGACTTTGCCGAGAAGTCAGAGTCTTGGATCCAAAGTGAATCGAGAGAGGATAGTGGTCGAGGGTAGCAGAGAATATGTACGCGGTGGAGAGAGCGGGAGGGCTGCTAAAGGGGTGGGGTGGCGGTAGTAGCAGTAACAGCAGCAGTAAAATGAGACTAGGAGGGGGCAAGGAATGCATGGGAACGAGGCGCAAGCGGGCCGACCGCGATTTGCCCGTCTCGCATTCCTCCAACGCCAAGCCAGGCTCCGAGTCCCGGGGCCACCGGCCACGATTAACGAAACCTTAAGAGTATAAGATCAACCCTGTATTCTCGCTATTAGTTCTTGCATATATTTTGAATCTCATACAAAAATAAAACTTTCGCTGCAATTTTGCCCACAATCATTCAATTACATGATTATTATAATTACTCGTTTTTCCTTTCAACTCGTGAAAAATATTATAACTTCATGAATAAATTATGTTTCTTGTCGGTTGAAATTAAAAGAATAAAATCACATTTAGCTGTGTAACGTAGAAAATTAATTCCAAAGCGCACTTATATATTGGAATTCAATTGTATGTAAACTGATATATTCAACGTGTTCATTCGAATTCTTACACGAAGTGATTGTAGATCCTTCTTTTTACTATAGAAAGATAATAACAGTCGCAGTGAATAATTAACTTCGCTATAATCATTTCGTTGTTTTGTTGCTCCACGAGTAAAACAACAGAAAGTGCATTAAAAATGAACGACTACAATGAATTTGCAAAAAAAGAAAAAAAATAATAAAAATCTCTCCGACATCTCATTTCCGAGCTCAATTTTCTTCATAAATCTCTTTTATGTACGAAAATCTCTTGGTTTCATCATGTTTTGAATAAAACGTCCATGCGAATTAGAAACCGCTTGAATAAATTGCGTCGAGGTGCGTTTTATCATCGGTTGGGGGGTCGCCGAAAACTGGACCCCGACGGTATAAAGTGCACACAGAATGAGAAAGAGAATGAGAACGAGAGAGAGAGGGAAACAATCTCTGCCAACACAAATACGTTCAACGCCACAAGACAACTAGTTTTTTTTGTCGGTTGATTCGCTGTAGTGTCGGGCACGAGACAGCGCGACGCTACTGACGAATTTAACGGCATTTTGGGAGTCGGGAATTTCACTTTTCGACGCGGGAGCGGCTAGGAGACCTCATTTTTCCCTGGCAAATAACGGATCTGCCGGAAGGAATGGCGCTGGTCCGTATTGAAAGAATGACTTCAGAGGCAGCGAAACGTTACATTCCGTTCTCACGAGCGGACGTTGACCGGCCGCACTATTTTACTAGTGCCAATATGGTCGTTCGGTTAATCGCGGTTCATGCTAGTCGCGTGCGATAGTTATGAATTTCTAGCAAATACCAGGCAGTTGCAAATTTACATAGATAGCGCATCACTCGACTCGCCAGTCGAGCACACGTCTCGTTTCGCCGAACGAATAAATAAAGCTCGCTCTGGCCCCGGAGGATCGCGTTTCCAGGGCTCCGCTCACAGAGCTCCTCGCCGAAATTTCTCAATGGAATTTTGTTGAAAACTTTCGATGATGGGGAGCGTGAAAAAAGAAAAAAAACGGAATGACCTTCGAACAAGTGCCGACCCGTGCACTGAGAAAAATCAGAGAACCAAATGGCAACCACATAACGAATTCAAATTGCACGTATATAACTATCAATTTGAATTGTTTTTACATTGCAAAACAATACATATACTGTATATTTACCTTTTTAACAAATTTTTTTGGAGAGAAATTTGAAAGAAAATAACTACACAATTCGTTCTATAAAGTTATGTAAAAAATATATATTATATATGTCGATGCCTTAGAAGAAAACTAACACATTTCAGCAACTGAGGTAAAAAACTGAATCCCTTTGATTCGAATGTTTTAGCTATATAATATCCAACTGAGTTACCAGCAAAACCTCGCGAGGTTCAAAGCGAACGTGGAAATGCGGGAGGCATTTCCGAGACATCCTGAGGTAAAAGAAGAAGGATTTGAATAATGATATTGGGAGAGATGAAATGTCGAAGAGGGCGCAGCCCGCGACCGCGTCATTCATTGAGTGTCTCGCACGGACTTTGGATGGCCGTCTATTGTCTGCGGACGACGATGACCTGGCTCATCAGCGGAAAAAGCGCGCGCCGTCTTTGTTTGTCGGAGGTTCGCTGCGGCCCACGTTTCTCGTCATTCCACTCTCGAAGAAGGGAACGCGCTGCCTCGCCAGGTCATTCATTCAATCGGCTGCGATCTCACGACGATCGGCCCAAAGCTGCCGAGGTCTCTCTTTCCATCTGCGTTGCACACATCCTCGATTCTGCTCATCTTCATCCTCTTCTTTATCCCCGGCCAGATAAAGAGGGCTGGATGTAAAAGAAGCGTATAACCGACGGATCAAAAATATCTGGCAGTGCAATATGTGATCTTACCAGTCGAGCGAGTACGTGCGATCGGCTAGTTCATTCACCTGCTCCGTCCTTATTCCCTGCTCAGCGTCCGCTTCCTCTCCTCGCGCGTCTCTTCAATTTTTTCTCTCTCTCTCTCCCTCCATCCCTCTCTCTCTCTCTTTCTCTCCAGCTATGCCATTACCTCTCTCGTAGATCACGTTCGCAATCCGCGAGGTCGTAGGCGAGATCGGCCTAAGCCGCAACATCGCCGCGTTCCTTCAGGGAAAGCCGAAAAAAAGCGACTCATCTCGTGGCTCCCTTTTCGCGGCTCCTCTCACATCGCTCGTCACTCCATCTGCCTAATCTGCCTGCCAGGCTATGGTTAACCCTACAACTCCATCGTGGTTTTAGTACGACCTTGTGAAACTCTGTAAATAATATGAACCACTGCAAAATTACTCATTTCATTTAATTATTTTTAGTGTTTTTAGTGTTGTCCTTGTCTGAATATCCCAACCCCTTTTAATTGAGCGCGACGAGGCAGATGAATCAGCCGTGATCGACGTGGTCTGATCGATCTCGCGGTTAGCCCTCCGAGGATCGCACGAAAGTGAGACAGACTCGGATGACTGAAAAACCGAATTCAATGGCTGATGAGTGAGAGAGAAAAAAAATGCCGAGAATGTGGAAGCTGACGACCGTTCCCTGGCAACTCTTTGCTGGGAATACATGTCGCTCGATCGTGCAGAACTTGTCTTTATCTTGTCCGACCGCGACTGGTCTTCGCCATGAACTCGCCATGGCTAACAATCTAATGCCGTTTCGCGTTTTCGAATAAATCGATCTCGGGACGCTGCACGTGCTAACCCTCCCCTGCGCCTTTTCACGAGTCTCCCCCCGCCTACCACTCTTGCGCCCGATTTTGCATCTGTTATTCAAATGATCAGTTCGTGTGATTCTGTAATATGCAATAAGTGGAAAATCATTGTTATTAATAGCGTTGAGACGATGGAAATTCTTGCAAACATCCTACGGAGTAATATGTTTGAACGCACACATTCCATTGAACTGTAACTTGAAAACTGCTGAGGAATTTGCTGCCAGCGATATACATTTGTAGAAACTTAATGTGTAGCTGAAAATAATGTATTTGGAAAACTACTATGCAGGTTTCATTGATCCTGCAGAAAACATCAAGTTGAATAATTTATAAATCAAATACAGATATTAAAGAATGCAAAATTACTGCAGATTCTTTTTTTTAATCCACGTAATTGTTTTTTTTTAATGTTGCAGGAATCTTGCGATTGGAATAGGGATACAAAATTTTCCTGAGGGTTTGGCAGTGGCCCTACCTTTGCAGGCTGTTGGATTCAGCACCATGAAGAGCTTTTGGTACGGCCAATTATCAGGGATGGTGGAACCCATCGCTGGGGTTCTGGGGGCTGTTGGGGTAACTCTTGCCAGTCCAGTGCTTCCGTACGCACTAGCCTTTGCCGCAGGTGCCATGATTTACGTTGTGATTGATGACATCATACCCGAGGCTCATCAAAGGTTTGTCATCTTGTTTTACAGGTCCTAAACATTGGATTAAATGTTATCATAAGCACTCAAACACGTCACTCACTCTAACCACAACCCATCCATCATATTTTCTCAAGTGTGCCTCATCTCAGTGACAATTTATTAGCTCATTGGTTTTTTGTCTTTTAATTTCTTTCTTCAACCATCATTTTTGTAAATGCCAAATTTTTTTCCCAACCATCTGAAATCAGAATTCCCTCGTGGAGGGGAATTCTTTTTCAATCGCAATTTACATTATTTCATTGTGAATAAGTAAAATGACCGGATGCAACATAATTCAGGATAAAAGAAGGTACATGCTGATTTTATTCTTTCTTTTTCTCCAGCGTCATAATTTTATTAATTCGAGAACACCATTGAACTGAAAAGAATCAAAAAACTTTTTTTTTTTTTTTGAAAGACAAACGCAGATTCGAGCTGGTACAAACGAGACAAACGAGTCTACTTATAGAAAAGAAGCTTCGTTGTCGAAGCTTGTTTCTTAACTGGTTCCGGCTTATATTCTCTCTCCGTCTTTGTCTTACTGTTTCTCGTTGCAGCTTCTCAATGTAGATATCCCCTTCCCATTTGTTCTTTTCAATTACCTTCTTCCAACAGCTACGGCGTCGGCTATGCACTTGCATCCGTTTCCGTCTCACGTTTCACCCTTAGTCTCATACAGATGGAAATAAAGTCCCTGATAAGATGGTGAATCAGAAAGGCGGAAAATACTTTCCCACTGGAAACAATCCTTTTTCTCTCCCTCCACTTCCCTCTCGCTCTTTATTTTATTTTATTTTGTTACTCTTTTATTTTTTTTTCTCTCGCAACCCTTGCGGCCTTTTGTCGCAGACATTTGTAACACTTTCAAATTTAAAGGTCAACATTTATGCCCTATTGCCTCGGTCTACATTTCGTTCCGCTTCGCAATTTCCAGAATTGGGAGCACAACTTTTAAAGCCCCAGCATTTCTTCTATTATTCAAATATTTTTTCATTACCAACGAATATCAACTCTTTCTGCAGCCTAGGTATTGAAAAATGGTTTTCATTCAACCTCGGATGTCATTCTGCCGTCGTTGCCTGTAACGCTGGGATAAACAACATTTTTCTGTTTGGTACAATCGGTGGAATTGTATTTTAAAATTAAACTGTTACTAAGCGGCGCTGTACAATGATGAACATATCATGTGAGATATTTTATGTTCCCAACGTGACATTGACGAGGAAACCTTACCGAGACAGATTGGCTGTGGTCATGGGGGATACGTGCATTCAGAAGTACTTATAAGAAACAAGAGAACGCCTGTACAATAGTTTTGGCGCCTCTAGCTAATTGACGTATAGCTAACCACTTGTCAGGTTTTGTTCATTCATCTTGTACCGCGAACAAAATTATTGTTTTCAAATTATTTTCAAAGTTCATGCATGGACACTTTGATTTTCGAAAACAGTTTTTTTACTAATAATAAATTTAATTTCATAATACCAGGAAAAAAATTATACTAGAAATATTGCTGTCCAATTTGTTATGGTTTTTGTTATTTTTTTTTTTTTTTTCGTGTAGTTCACAGTTACGTCATGCACAAAATCTATAGATTCAATCCTCTCCCCTCAGCACGAGTTTGTTCAACCTTTACAGCGAATCGATCTGTTTTATATTCAATTGCATTATCCAACGTGGACATAATTAATTTATGATGTTACAAAACATACTATAATCAACATTTGGGCGCATTAAACATTTCAATTCTTCCTGTAACGTGTAAATTGATTTTTGTTTTGTTAATCCGGCTTATTCATAAACCCGATGAGATATACTCATTTTCACATTTCGCGCAAAAAATTTGTTAACATTTCGGCTTACGACTAATCGGGCCATAAACAATTGGAATTCATGAGATATCTTTTGCGTTAAATTTAATAAACAGTTGCATAATCAACGTACCACAGGACACGGCATTTGAATATGAAGCCTGTCTGGTTTTGTGCGTTTCGTTTAGACATTATAAATGAGCCGCAAAATCGATTGAGCTGGAAGAAAACATCGTATCGGCGAACTGCAAAAGTCGCCGGTGTGCAAGCTGAAGCATTTCGGACATTGTTCGGGTGAGCTATTAAGAAAAACTGGCGCATAACGCCGGTGTCATAGTTAGCGGTAAACGCATGTAGCGAATTTCTTTCCCAGGCCTAGCTAGATGCACATTGTCATTATAATTGGATTCTTTTGTATTTTGCGTACGATCTAACCGCCCCGTCGGGTCCTAAAAAGGAACTCCTGAGATACTCAAGCGGGATGCGCTCCCGCGGCAACCCCGGCGGAAAATACAAAAGTGAAAACAGATCCCTCTTTTCGGAAACACATTCTCTGTTTGTAAGTCGAGATTGCGTATTTATTTCTCAGTTCGAATATCCTCTTCTTTCGGTATTGACTTTGAATATGTAACTCAACCCACGCGATACTCGAAATTCATCTGGAACTTGTATTACTTTTTTCGAGACTTTTTTCCCATGCCATTGTATTCTGTTTTCTTCCTTAAAAAATAAGAAACTAATCATTAAAATGACTAATCACTAACTTTTGACAACTTGGAGAAAATTACCTTCCTGTCAAAGTTATACACATTTTTTTGCAATTAAACACGAACTAAATGTGGAAAGATTTTTTTTCTGAAAGTGGTATTCATTTTGCGCAAAGAACAGAATTTCTTTGTTAGCTCGGCATTTTTTTTAATTCAATCAGCGGCTTCGAGAAACTCTGTAATTAAATTAAAACTCGGTTCTGTATGAGTTATGAGCTGTGCCCGATCGAAGTCTGATTTTTTTTCTGTCATCTGAAAACCGACCATGGCAGTGTGAGATGCAGATCAAGTTACCTCAAGGAATTTGAATTGAAAGATATCTGATCAACTTGGTATGTAAATGATATAGTGCTCATTTGATTGTGATCGTGATGAAATTAGAAATTTTTTTTCCTCGACCGGTCGCAATAAAAGTTGGTAGTTTTGCGGCAGTTTTGTAGTCTGATCCGAGCGGGGTGTACGATTGGAATCAAAACTCGTTGATCCGGGGGAACTGCGATGAAGCAATAATGCGTACGGTGAAAAATAGAAATTTTCCTTGGCACATCGAAAGGAGGTATTTACTGCGCAGATATGATTGATGTGGTAGAACGCCCACCGAAACACAACAGCCGCGTTTCGCCGGTGTCTAAATTGATGGCCGTGTATAATTTACAAAATCAACAACCCATGACGTACAATAGCAACCCCGATTGTGTCTACTTAATATCTGCTTTACGCCACAAAAAACCCTTTTATTTAGCCTTATTTCAACTCTGAACCTCTACTGTGCCAGCTCGAGGGTCAAAAGTCACAACACCTTCTTTATATGCGAACAAGTCTTCTTCACGACCCTTTTTCACTTTAATTCATCCAGTGAACCATCTGAGATTAGCCGAAGTTTATATTTGTAATTTGACATTATTCTTTATATTCTACCATAACTTTGATTTTATTTACAGTGGCAACGGCAAGCTCACAAGCTGGAGTGCAATAGCAGGTTTTTTGGTAATGATGTCGTTGGACGTTGGTTTGGCATAGACATTTTTCGAAAGACTATCAGGACCAGGATTTTTAAAAATTACAAAAAAAAAAAAAGAAACATTACGTGCAAATCAAGTTGAGTTTGCAGTTTTATAATGTAGGTTTTGATTTAATAGTTGATTAGTCCTTAATCAATTCTCAATGTTGACTATAGGAAATAATGATTCATTTGAATTATTATTTTATTCATTTACTTTTTAACATGAAAAAAGAGGCCTTTACAGTAAAAAATTTCAAAAAAATCTATAAAGAAATGTGTCAATAATAAAATTGTCAATATTATAATTACTATCGTGGCCAAACGAAGCCAAAATGAGACCTCATGTGTTATATAATTAAGACAATATACACAATGGGTATACAATTTTTGCAAAGTTTCATTCACGTTTTATAATTAGGGCACATGACCAATCAATCAATTCGATAAATCTTATAATCGTAACAAGTAATAATGAAACGATCTGTGATTGAAGCACAGGAATTTCTAATGCATAAAAGCTAAGAAAAAAACACTATTACCACAAGCGATGACCGGTCGCAGTTTGGTCCTCAATGTATACTTGATCTAAACACTCTCGGTTAAAAATTTTTTCTCAGAAAGATGATGCATTAAAATATTCCAATTTCACATTATACTTATCCACATACTGCTTGCGTTTTCAGATTAAAATTTATGAATTATTATCTCGGAGGTACAATGTGTTTGATTGTTACAATCACGCACTGTCAAACTGTTGTGTGATTATTTTTTAAATGCATTATAATTAACAGGGACGCAAAAGATGAAAAAAAAACTGCAAAATGTATTCTTGTTAATTAGACATTTGATTGAGAGTATGTGTACGGTTCTCAATTCACTAATGAGTAATGCTGCATCTGCGTTTTGAGGTGAGCTCTGTCACGTGAGTCTCATTACTCACTTGCGCCTTTAACGCCGAGAACGTACGGACGAACACGTGATAACTCGGTACAGTCAGACGGTTATTTATAAAATTAAGCAACAATACGAGAAATATCTTTACCGAGGAATATACTTTTATCGCGTGACAATTTTCTAAGCCAAATGCAAGATGAGATTTCAAAAACAATAATGCATATGAGAATGTCTGCGAGTGTTGTTGATGAACATCGTTCAAGCGATAGCGAAAACAATATCGAACGCAAAAAGGAAAAATTGTGCTTAACAAAGTGCGACGACGTGTAATTTTTGTAATTTTTTTAAAAACTTTTCTATCCACCATTGAGCTTCAGTGTCATCCGGCCTGTGTATTCCATTTATAAAGTCAGAAATCATATTTGAACTGTGCAATTTTGTGCAATCTTTGTTTTTGTCAAGTTCATTTATGTAGATAGCTATTCTGAGTTGACATAGTGACAAAATGAGAACCAGGAGTGATTGTTAAACGGAAGGAAAATGTCGTGCGAACTGCACATTATGGTATAGAGACTATGTAATTAGATCATTGTTATAAAATTAATCGAAGTTCATAGCGAGTTTATATGATATTTTTTGAATCATCCACGGTATAGTAGTAAGCAAATATATTTCGGATTGACGATAGGTCGTTTTATGTGGAGCGTGCAACTTTGTCATCTATTAACGTTTTGATCCAAGCGGGCAAAAACTGTTGGACAATTGACCAGCTTAAATATCAAAACGTAAAATAAAAGTACTCGGTTTATATTAAACCAGTGATGATGTCTCAGATGATTGAGACAATTATGGATACAAACTTGCAAAAATAATAGATATATTGATACGACGTTTCATTGATTTATTATATTTATAAATAAAATGGACTATTGCTAAGATTCCGATATGTATTCCGTATCTTTGTGTTTGTTATCTCAAGACAAATATTGGAAACCAATGAAAATTACAGATTTCGTTTTAATCCAGATCTACTTCTAAAATATTTCTTTGTTTCAGAACAATTGTATGAAATAAAAGAGATAAAAAATACAGCGTTTAATTAAAAAAAAAGAGCAAACATACAAATTATAAGTGTTCTGATTTATTTCACAATTTATGTCATCCTATGAATTATTGGATAATTCATAGAACATCGCAAATACGCCAATAGTCTTAGATTTTTTTCAATGCACATTGTGGTTCCCTTCGGAGCGTAACCAGACGCGAAAAATTCCATGTTCTTAATCGTAACCAGTCGTTCAGAGTAATATCTTTCTGGAGCGTAACCATCAATCCCTGGTAATTTTTTTTTTTTTTTTTCATTTCAACTTTCCGTCATAAATCATTTTTTTATATCATTCCGTCAGTGTTAGAAGGTTGTAAAACAAATTTCAAATTATTTTTATACATATTATCATATTTGTGTTTGCGCCAACGCTGTCAGCAACTTGAACAAAAATTACAATGTAAGTATAAAAATAAATGTACAGAACTATTGAAATGAAATTGCATTTTGCCCGGCAAAAAAAACGTATAATAACGAATCAGACGATTCACCCCTGGACGTTGTCCTCCTTCACAGAAACCCTTCCGTTCCAAAACCCTCTCTTGTAGCATTAATATATTTGTTACATAATACCTCACTGCGATTTAGAAATGTCGTACCGGTGTAATTACAAAAGTTTGATTGTCAACGTGGGGACAATATAAAAACGTTGTTTTCTTCTTTCATCGAATATTTTTTCGTCAAATAGCGAATTTGATGAATACTCGTCGTGGAGTTTGAGTTGAATCACCGACGAGTGCGGACATGGTTTTCCGATCTCGCGACTGATAGTTAAATTAAAGACATAATAGAATTTATTAGGTCGATTTTTTCGGTTGGTTATTTTTGTCTTCGCAATTGTTCAAGTGACTGAAACTCGCAGATCGTTTCTTGAATCGAGTAGAGAATTTTGATCAGTGAGTGAAAACACGTGAACGGAAAAAAACATGGCCGAAATCATCATACATCTGCAATCTTTGACTAATCAGATGTTCACATTCAATTTGAATCAAGAAAGAGTACTGAAATTTCTGGAGACATTCGAAAACAAGCTAGATAACTTAACTGCTGCTTCGTTAAAGAAGCACGACGAGATCCTGGAAACTCTCCTCGATGAAAATAAAAGGCTGAAACAAGAACTCGAAGAAATGATACTAGCACAGGAAAAACAATTATATCTAAACCTCAATAACGACATTATAATTAATGGCATTCCAGCACCGAGAAACGAGGACCTCCAATCCCAGATAGAAGTTTCCCAGGCCCAACATAATTTCTAGTGTTTTTTCGCAAGTTTAAATCATTGTATCTTAAATAATATGTATATACATAAATATCTCGATATTAATATCATATAAAAAACATGAATAAACATTAATTATAAAAGAATATAAAATAAAAAAATTTTTTTTGGTCTATAACGAGTACCGATCGACGACCGCCGCCAGTACTGGACCAGTATAGTTTTGCCACGCTTGGCTGGCAGTGCTGTGCTGTCCAGAGTAACCCGTCGTTACATCCCATTACTACCCCAACGTCCGACAACAACGGTCAGCCAAGCGTCAGTAGTACTCCGCCAGTACTCCGCCGTTTGTAAATTTCTACATGGGCTCCTCTGGTACTATGCGAACATTTTGAACGCGTGGAGCTGGATATACCCGATATTGCGATTGACTCCATTTTTCTGACAAAATCAAGAGAACAGATAGTAGTGAAACTTTTCCGCTTTATGGATAAGCAGATTATTATGAAAAGCGCAAAACAATATCGATTGAAGGGCAAAGACATAAAGCTCGTCAATAACCCAAACATAAATATATACATCAACGAGTCGCTCACTCCATTGGCAGCAAAAATGTTCTTCGAGGCTAGGAAGATTGAAAAAGAATTTGGGATAGAATATGTGTGGCACAAGGATGGAAGGATCTTCTTGAAGAGGAATGAGACTGATGACGTGTTGTGCATCAGTTCATTAGAGGAAATTCGAGAACTTCGCCTACACATGGAAGCAAAGTCGAAATCTCTTCCTCTCACTCCTACTAGCACGGCAACTCCAATGGAAATTACACAGCCAGATAACATTGAAGTCAACGCACCTGATCAATAGTTGTCGACGATGACAACTGTCCCCAAGGAACAGAAGAGCAGCCGAATTCCCAAAGTCATACAGATGACCACTACAATCCCCTCCCACCACAAAACACCAACGACGCCAATACCATCAAGTCTTGGGTGAGCCTACCTAAGGCAAAGGAAAACACCGAGAACGACGAAATTTTCTGAACGAAATAAGCGCACCAAGGTCAACCTACCAACTCCATATTGAGATGAAGCGGACGCGAATGCTACGAGACCCGAAAAATGTAGATATTTTGATATCTACATGTTTCTAAGTTTTTGGAATGTAGGCGGATTAAATAATTTCTTCATTTGCGATGAAGACCAAAAAGATAGTTTGATGAAAAATGATATTATATATGTCTTATTGAAACTTCGGCCCACATCCCAAAATTTATTTTACCGTATTTTTCAGATGAGTATGAACATGTATATTCTCCATATTGCATTGGAAAACACCTGCCTTAAGCTATTTATATATATTGTTTATAGACGACTGTAAAATTTAGCGGAAAAAGAAAATCTCCTTCCTGAAGAGCAATGCGGCTTTCGTAGAAAACATATGTAGACAATTTATTTATTCTTAAATGTATAACTGATATTCAATTAAATATACACAAAAAATTATTTCTAAACATTTTTGTTGACTACAAGAAAGCATTCATCGATACTGTACTTCACAAGAAATTGTTTCAGAAACTTGATCTCCTGGAAATCTACGGTAAATTTGTAAGAATAGTTGCGAAAATCTACAACCAAGCTACTCTTATTCTTAATGTAAATGAACAAATTTCTGATCTAATTAAAGTGACCAAAGGTGTATTACAAGGCGATGTACTGAGCCCGCTGCTTTGCACCCTTTATACGAGCGATTTGCGAGCCTTTTTTTACAAACAGGGAGTATAAGTGGATAAAAGTTGAGGACACAGATATTTTATGGACAACATTTGCTGATGATACGGTAATTTTTGCGAACTTTCCAATCAATTGCCAGGACAAATTAAACGATTTATATAACTACTGCGAAATGAACGCCCACAAAAATAACAAAATATGTTTTGTTCGATACATTAGATAAATTGGTTTTACTATATGCTTGTGAAGTATGGGCTCCGGCCTATCCTAACATACTCGAAACTGTTCAATCTAGATACTTTTAATGCTTCCTCCACTTGCCGCGAAAGACCCGAAATTATTTAATTAGAAGAGAGATGTAAAGACTTATTCCTATTGAATATTCAGTGATCAAATCGATGTACAATTGGTGAATAAAAGTTCTTGAAATGCCCGCAGATAGATTACCTCGTTTAAGTTATGGAGTACTTAAAAACCATATAGGGCTAAATTCGATACCAGATAACTGGGCTGACCTGATTAGGCAATTTTTATGACATGAAAATATCTGGTTAACTCAAGACGGTCTTCAAGCAAGAGAGGGGAAAAATGAATTTGCGAAATGACTCAAATTGTTACTCCGAAACCCTGATTTAGTGAGAATTGAAAATTTTTCGTATAATTCACTGTTAAAGCGATCGTGTGTTCTGAGCCGAAACCTCTTTATATCAACTATTTGACGAATATCAAAAAACTGAGAATTGTATCTCAACTGCGATTGGGTAAATCAGATAAAATAACTCTCTATTTCAACGGTCAAAAACAGACCTTCGATTTTAATGAAACTTGTTCTTATTGTAATTTAAATGAATCTGTTGACCTATATCACTTGTTTTTTAAATGCCTCATACTTATTTCGCCTCGATTGAGATATTGGCAAAATTATGTAATGGAATCGATAAATAATTCGCGGTTCGCTTCGATATCTATTCTATTGTCAAATATTACGGAGGAGAAAATGAATTATATTTATTATTTTATGTGTGAAAGCACGAGAACGAAAAATTTGATAGACGTGTGAAATCAAACAACTCATACAAACTCTCATGTATACGGAGACATGCTCCAAAAACATTGTACTGATAAATAAATAATAATAATAAATAGAATACTCGTTGTGAATTAACGAAAAATGAGATTCAATTTTGAATACATCTTGCGATGAATGTCGTAATCCTGTTAAAAAGTACGAAATAGTATATCGTAATAATTTTAAATCAGGCGGTGCAATTCATGTGTTAAGTTTCATTTAACTAACAATCTTTTATCCTAGCATTCTCCTACGTTCGTACGTTCCTCTCACACTTCCCACCCAAGCTCCAGGCAATGAACTTCCGACAAAAATAATCAACGACCTCGAGCGAGAACCGGAAGTCGTAGGAAGTAACCAATTGCACGACAGCGGTATCCTACGACAAATCTTTCTCTAAGACTCTGAAAGAAAAGAAGTAGAGGCAAGGAGTACAGCTTCCTTTCACGCTACAAATAGAAAATAAAAACATGGTCTTTCGCCCGCCTGTCGCTGCTTTTTTGCCATCAATCATTTAATTATGTTAGACGTTTATTTGTTAACAAAGTAATTTGATCCACGAGATCAAAACTAATGTTTAGGAAGCAATTAATTTGAATTTCAAACCGACGATTACCGTTGCGTCTTTTCATTGCAACATTTTCATTTTTTTTGAGTTGACAAACATATAAATGACACAAATAAGTAGATTTTTTTTATTTGCCAAGTCTCTTTGATTTTGTATGGACATAAGAAAAAAAAATTAAAGTTTTCGCTCAACCAATCGGGTTTAACGAGTTGCGCGAAAGCTGATGTGCCATCATCGAAGCGTGAGTATTTCCGGTCTCGTGATTGACCGATGCGAGAGATGGTCAAGTGTAAATGAAAAATACCAAATTGTCAATCAATTTTTCTAATTGATTCTCCAAGATTCCTTTTTATGCACAATAAACGTCTCAATGTTGGTTATTTGTGGAAACAGTCCTGGCGGAACAACACCGGAAGTGAAATAGTTCCGCCCAGGATCACCTAGGGTCACCGTCCTTTCAAATACATGCTTCGCGAAAAATAGTCAAGAATATAATTCTTATGTCGTCTGTCTTTGTGATTAAAATCCACAAAAAAACTATTCTACTTATAAAATTGATCAACAAAATTTTTGTTTATCAATTTACAAAATTGATGTGAATCAAATTAAAAAATTATTATTTTTAATCTTGACTTTTTAAAACTACGATATTACTTGCATGAGTAGTTACAACATTATATATGTCAATTTTTAAAAGATATTACAAAAAATTAGTTCAGATTTTTTTAGAAATTTAATGTATAAAAAGGACATAAAAATTAGTCAATTTTTCTCACTGTACAAGAGAGAAAGAAAGTGTTCCACTTTTATTATCAATACAAAACCCAACTGTAACGTTCACATGCCAACCTGGCAGTTATAAAGACATCATTTTTCCTCAACAGTTAGCGTTAAATGATTTCGATGTGAAACAAAATTTGTCGAACAAGAATTGTTGATTGTAAGAACGAATATGCGACAATTGGATCATTAACGTTCGATTCCTTAATGCGACCGTGACGAGCGAAACTCTTGACTTTATGAATGAAATTACTATCGTCTACGGTTCGTGGTGTTCGTGCACGATTCTAAAGCTATAGTAGTACTCGCATTTACTCGTCCGTTCTTCCAGAGAGGAAGGAAGTCGCGGCCTGAAAAGAGTTGTCCTTCCTCCTACGCGTTCTAAGCCGGCAATTTAAATTTTCTTGCCAGTCAATTTCATTGCAGCAGGATACCACATTCGAGGAAGTGAAACAACATCTGACATTCTACATGGTGGCTCTAATCGCATCGACGAATGATGCATTATTCATGATCACAATTAGATTACGACTGATCGACTTTGTATAAACTATCAATTTATTTGCAGTTCCCTCAGCATCTTGAGAGAAAGCAGCCCGAGTGCCGATGCATTTTTGGACCACATTATACGGCTAAGAGGAATGAATCTGCAATCAACGGTACTTTTCGAAATCAGGATGATGGCTGGGAGTTCAAATCATAAGCAGCATTCCACCGCTCAGCCTCGCTTCCGAGATGACGATAATTGACGGAATTAGACTTGCGAGCAAATTCACGTTTAATAACATGACATTTGTCCGGTTGTGTGTTTGCAACAAGCCGATGACATTGACGAGTTGAACAAAAAGCGATATCTCAATCGGTTGACAAAAAAGGTGTTCCGTTGCTTGGCAACATTTTTCAACTTGCAATTGTCAGGTCAAGTTTCATGAAAGTTATACAATTTATTTCCATTTTTTTGTCCCATCATTGATCAGTCTCAATTTTTCCATCGGTTCAAAATTTTCCATCGTTAAAATTTTTTTTTATTTTCGTATGTTTTTTTTGTTTAAGTTTCTATAAAACCATTTTATTATGAATATATGCGCTTTTGCTTTACTGTTACAGTTGTGCCATTCGTCGACCCCGACACCACAGACTTTGGTTCACTGACGACATTCTAAAAATCATCATACACTGAAATAGCTTATTACGCTTTTGTGTTTTGAAATATGGTTTCTGCCAAAGTTTATAATACTTGAAGCGTGATGGCTGATGCATCGTAAATGAACATTTTATTATCAAAAAAAGTGGACACCATCAAGTTAATATCGTTATTATACTGTTCGAAAAAATTCAGTTTATACTTGTTATATGTTTTTTTACATTCCTATATAATATAATCCATGTTTCATATTTTTAGATAACGAGGTTGAAAATTGTTCCAGTTCTTGGAATGTGAAAAAGTACTCGCAGGTAAGTGCGATCGTGAAATGGGCATGATTGGATTAACTCTAATCCGGTCTTAATCTAAACATCGGTCCGGTTCAAGCCCTGGGCGTCGTTTGTCGCTGCAAGGGACACATGGGTGGAAAAGCGAACCGCATACGAAAATTGTTGGCAAAAATTATTGGCAAATATTAATCAGTCCCATGTTTCGCTTGTTAAACCGAAATAACATGAGTATTACTTTTGAGATAGCCAGACCGTTATATTCCCGGCTATGTAAGCACCCTTGCGGATGGGCACCGTTTCACTCGGTTGCCTTAACTAGAGGGAATCGTTACATACAAGCATCGTGGCGCGTGCGTTACGTCGAATTCTAGGACGGCGACTACGGTGGCTCTATTTCTAAATCCATTTCTATTTTCTATTTCCATGCGCCAGCGTCGCGGCGACTATTTTCTTCGTCCGCGATATTTCGAGATCCAACGTCTGCTATCCCTCGCCGACGAATCGTTCAAATTATATTTATTACAGTTGTATAATTCACATTACGTTTTATATATAAACGTCTTACCTCGCGTCTTACCAACATTTCAGCCTACATCCGATGGGTTTTTCGAATTGTAATATATAAATCATTACAAAATAATAAACATTCTTAAAAGTAACAAAAATTACATCTATTTTAGAATAATAAATTTGAATGCAAAACACAAAACTTGCTTTTTCAATATTAATACAATGTAAAAATTTCTTTGTTAAATTTGTTATTTTTTTTTTTTTTTGTATTTTGCTTTATAGTTTATTAGCTATTAAAATTGTTTCGAATAACATTTTTCTCTATATTTATTGTACTTTTACTTTTATAATCTAATTAAATAAAAAATAAAATTTAAAATTTGCTTTGATTATTAAACAATTCCAGTCGTGTCTCTCAGAAAATCACACGAAATCGGTTCGAAAGTTTTGACACTCCCAGTTATATTCTAATCAGAACTTTCGAACTAGTTTCGCATCAAATTTTGATTAGTCATTGGCATAATACATATCATCACATCAACCTGCGCTATATAATCGTATATATACCATATAAAATATCTCTAAACGATATTCTTTGTTAAAAAAGTACACTTTTAATTTTGTTTCAGTTCGAAAGTTTACATTTTGTCTGTCTCAAATGTTTAAATAAATGTTTGGATCAACTTGGGTTCAATCAATGAGCGACATTATTTTCAAAAAAATAACACGGAAATATGGGAGGATTGCAAAATAAGTTGACCGTGTTAATTAAAGTTCGTTATCATTTTTGTGATAGCAATGTCTTAATTTTGAATACATCCATCTATATCTATCGTGGCTATGATAAACTTTTTATAAAACCGGATGTTACATGACTGTAGATAGCAGATTGCAACGTGTTGCATATTTTAGATTAAAACGAGCGTATCAGTCGTAAGAAAAACCGAAAACAAAAAATTGTCAACTATTTTTATAATCGCGCGAGAAAATATACACATCTCATTAAACAAGAGTGTATACTCCGCAAGGCTTTATATACACCCGTATATGAAAACTCCAAATCCACAAACAGATGGAATTATGTATGTACCAAGAAATTACGCCGACGAGAAATAAAAAACGAAGAAACAAAAAATAGAAACTACCATATATTCGTATGATTAAATCTAATCTCTGGATTTTTCGAATTCCAAACGAACGGCGAGTAGCAACGTGTACGAATCGTAGCAAAGGCCTTTTGCAATTCGGCGTGCGATGGTCGAGTCGCGATGTTATTAAATATTTGAATACGCAAATTTGCAAAGTGGCCGAAAAGTATAAACACGATTGCACCTTTGCATGTGAAATTTTGTTTTTATATACCGGGGCTCAATCTGCCGGCGTGTATAATAAACTCCCGCCGTGGAAAATGTATGAAAATATTATTCGGCCCGACAGCTGATTAAAGATGAGAGAGCGAGAGAGCCGTGATAGGAAAATTGGCGGATCACTCGTGGCGAAAAATCGGCTTCCCTTAGCGGCGCGGATCCTGCCCGACAGTTTCCGCATTTTCCGCGCCTCTTTTCCACGATCGAACGCGGCCGACGGAGAAGAGTGAAAGAAGGATAGAGACTAGCGAAGAGAGGGGGCCGAACAGCGAACGGTTGGCCTACTCAGTCACCATCCGCCAGCCGGTCGTCTACGAGAGGCGGATGACAGTTCGCGCCTTCTGTTCCCAGCGAGCTGTTTCCTCGTTTCAAGAATTTACTCCTTGCAATCAGCCGAACAATTTTATCTCGCGACGAAATATTCTTTTTTTTCTTTTTTTGACATTCACATCTTACGAAATGAGTGATTTACGCGATGCAGAACAAATTCGCGAGTGTCACTTTGTATTGAGCAAATGAGAGGTTCCAACTAACAGTGATATGGTTCACAGTTTGCGGTATCAAGGCTTACGAGATAGTAACGATGCTGTGTGACGTGTCATCGACGAATTGTCATAACACCTGGTGAGGTTTCTTTTTCATTTTTACGCCAGCTTTAATTCTCAAGTTGCAATCTTGTCTTGTAATCGAAAAATTTATAATTGATTTTAAATTCATTTGAATTCAGTAATATTGATATCTCGTCAATTTGCGGGTCTGAGGGGAAATACAAAATATTTAAGATTTTTTAATTGTTTTGAAGTGCTCATTAATGTAGTTTATGTTCGACCGAAAGTGAAATTAATTTTACGATTGCGATTTTCGTTGCAGCTTTTGAAAACATCTGAACTGATGATATTGAGAAAGAAAATATGTTTTTGAAATTTTTTCTTGTAAATTGATTATAAAATTAAAAATCCATCATTAGCTGAGATGCAAGTTTAAAAGTTTCATGGAAAGCAGCTGGTTTTGAGAAAAGTTTTGGTTTTTAATTTCATTGATAAATTATTTCAGATCAAATTTCATATAGATTCCATAAAAATATAAATTAAATTAAAAAAATTTGGTATTCATATCAGATTTGTAATAAAAATTGAACACCCATATAAAATGGTTCTTCAATTCTAATATTCAAAATTGAAAAAGAAATTAATTTCGAAATTAATTCTACATCATTTTTTTGTCCAATCGTCAAAGAATATTTGTTCTGGGATTTTTTTCGGCATATCTCAAAAGTCTTTGAACTCAATACAACACCGATGTCTTACATAACGTGAAAATGGGATCCTATAACCTCGTCGCAGCAACTTGAGTCACGTAGAATAACGTCATCCGTAAGATATACGACGAACATAAATAAATTCGTGTAATTCGTTAAAATACATATTACAAAGCAAACATCGATTTCTAAATGACGAAAATGTTAACGCAAAATTTTACCCCCTCCCCCACTCCACCCCCTGAAATCATTTTTTCTCGCGCAATCTTGCAAGTTCATCCTTCGATGCATCTTACGCTCGAGCAGCGCTCAAGAGACGCTTAATTTCCTCAAAGTTATGCGTGATTGACCAATCCAGCGGATTCGCCGATTCAAACTTTGAGGCCCCTATCTCGGCCTTTTTTTTCACTCTTCGAAAAACGTTTTTCTCACTCAACCTAACGCCTTCACCTTGATCGACTAATTCAATTAGAACTAAAAAAAATGAATTAAAATGACAAACGTATTCAATTCTTAATTTGTTTTTCCATTTTTATTGGCACATAATCGTCATCGTTTTTTTTTTTTTCTCGACTTTGAATAATGACGATTTCGAGTTGATACACAACTTGACATCGCATCGTTGAAATGAAGGCGCGAATCGGGTTTAACGTCTCACCCGCACGACCATATCAGAAGTCCGGACCGTAAATATTGAACGATTCCTGCTACATAACAATTGAAACCGATGGCCGAAGAGTTATATCGTTGGCAGCCCCGTTTGAGTGATGTTAAGATTATTGCGGCGTTTCGTTAAGCTACTCGCGATGCGTATCGAGTGTTTCCAACTTTACATCGAGCCGCGAGTTATGGTTCGCAATAAAGCCGTTACACTTTTGCGACCATAATCAATTTCTTGTTCTCGTCATAATTTTATATATCCCTTCCTCCCATTTTATTACACAGTCTCAAAAATCTCCAAACGAACGTCAATTTCTGGCATTCGGGGTCGTTAATTCATTTCAATAACCATTTTATTGAATGACGAATCATAAAATTGTTCAATTTTTTGTTCGGAGGGAGGAGGAAGGGGGGAGGCAAAAAATCTCATAAATTCGATTGGGATATCATATGTTTTGCATTAAACAAGTGAAAGCAAAAAAAAGGAATATTATCAAAGGAAAATAAACGCTTAGTCGAACTCATTACGATGCGATTCATTAATGAAGGCGGATTCATTAAGTAAATTGTGACTCTATCAAAGAAAAGAAATAAGAAAAAAAATAATAAAGGAGAGAAATGCGTAAACTTCGTACGTCGGATATCTGTGTGTGAAAGTTCACTCGTGCCCCAGCGATCTTGTTCCACAGTCGTGGATTCCGCCTTAAAGTGTTTGAATGATGTCGATAAGAGCAAAGACCAAGACTCTTGGCCCCGATATCACGCGCTTTTTATTTCGGCACTCTTGATAACTTGGCACTCGCTGCGCGATCGTTCGCAGTTCGCCTACCTATACCGAGAGCTAGAAAGACGGTCGTTTATAAGCGGAAGCAATTTTTAATACAACCATACTCAGCGATACAGCACATCTTACAATACTCGACGTTGCAACAAATCACTATTTTTTACTTACAAATTGCTCATTTTATTTACCCCCTCCCTCATTCTCGGGGAGAGCAACTGTTACAATAACAACGACAAGTTATGAACGAGGAACACATTACAAATTTCAATAATTTAACTTGATTTTTGCAGTTCGGCGGTTGTGCCAAACTGGTTAACTTATTCACAACTATCAGAACTTACATATATTAAATACCAAATAAAAGTTCGAAGTAAAAAATAGTTTTATCAAGTGCTTATGGTATTAATATTTCATGAAGTATGAAAATTGTAATGGGAGTGTCTAGTTACTGAAATTCGTTATTGACGGTCGTTGAGAGAATATAAACGTTTGGTGCTTTCCCACATGAAAGATAAACGCGCAAGTTAGGCTGCCTACATTGTATAACAATATGTTGAAGCTTATTTATAGTCCAGCAAAACATTTCTCGGTGACTTATTAATTAAAGAGCGAACCAATTATTAAGTAACTTTGTGTCAGTGGACTTCGACAATTCAGATTTTTTTTTCCTTTGTTGCACAATGTAGTTCTTAAATTAGGTTAAATATGATTTCCACTGAACAACACATTAACAAACCGATTTGCCGGGTTGTCATGTAAATTACAATTAGTCTTCAGTTCAGCGACAAATTTCCTTTTGGTAAATGTTTTTTCCGTGTCAATCTAACTGAATATTTGATATGAAATTGACAGGACTGAAATGTGGTTTTGATATTGGTCAAACTGAAATTGATATGTAGCTTTTGCAAATGTATGTAAATCTATGCAAAGGTGAGGAAACAAAAGTTTTTAAGAAGATGAAACAAAATCTTAAAAAAAAATTTTCAACTTTTCATATATGACTAACAAAATTTTTGCCTGAGATTCGAGTATCTTAGTCAAAGTTTTAAATGATGAAAACAATTTTTGTAGGAGCAACTTAAAAAACGGTCACAAAAAGAGTCTTAATTGGAGACGCTTCGTAGGATAATAATAAGTTTTTTTTTTGAGTTGTATAAAAACAGTTCAGTAAGGCCCAACCGTTCTATTTCTGCGCTGCGTTTCAGAGCGGTGGATTTTGAACGTGCGAATAGGTGTTGCACGCAGTTTCATACGTGTCTCGCGTGCAATCTGCAACGCGCAAAAGCGTATACAAAACTGTGGATCCACTTCCGCTTGCGTTTCTTGCTACTGACAGGAACTGCCGCAGGAAGCGGCACTTAAGCGAAAACGTGCTGTTTTCACCCGATCAACCGCCGGATCGTTGGATTTCAGATATCATTAAAAAGAAACATCCCCAAAAATATAATTCTGTAAAAGAGAAAAACAATTGATACCACTGTGAGAATTCAAAATCGCGAACGAGATTGGTCTGACTTGGACAGAATCACGCCTTATCAATCAAATCGTCGACTTTTAACAGCAAGAAAAAGAGAAAAAAAAGTTTACACTTAAAAGCGTCAAGAATGCTGGAAATTTGTGTCCCAGTGATGCAGCAGATAATATCGCTTGTATTGCGATGCTAAGGAATGCAGCAAATGTATCGTAGAAAATAATATGAAGAATTCCTTGGTCGTTGCTACCGCGCGGGGATTGGCCATTATCCAACCGCGTGCTTAACACCTCGTCTATTTTCGTATGAACCGGCTCAATTTTGTCCGCGGAATTTGTCCGCATCCGGCCGAAACGACGGGGCAAAAATTGCCGCGCGGCCTAATGGCACGTCGACAAATTAATAAAATTAGTCAGCAAAAGAGTCTCTTTTGTAAAACGCATTCTTAAAGTAGCACTGCCAGATGGAATGCCGGCGTCCGTTATGTAATTAGAGTTACAAAGATACGTTCGTGATTGTATTTGAAACTGCTGTTTATTTATGACTGGAAAAACTCGGCGGAAAATTGAAGTGGCGTTTGTCAACGGCAGATGTCACCGCCCATTTTCAATGTCGCCGTGTTTTCGATCCAATCGCGCCTTCGGTACGGTCAATTGTTTGATTAGCCACAAAAGCGTCCCGTTCCGAACTGGACACGTGATTCAAAACTCGAGTTCCCTATTTAGTCGTTCGCTAGAGCTCTCCGTCATATACGTCACCTCTGTGCAACAGGTATTCGAGCTGACGTCATGATTGCGAACACACAATCACACATGCATGGCGCCTTCGACCAATTGCAATTGCATTATAATAAATGTCATTGATTCTCTCCTTTCTGTTTGTTCCCTTTCTGATTTTATATAACTTTGATGATTATAATCGGCTGATTTGAGATAAACAGTCGAATGAATTTTTTTTCCATCCAGATTTCATTATTTTGATGATTAAATTGACAATCAATTGTACAGGATGAGTTAAATTTTTTTTTCATGAGAGCTGTATGAATACATTTTTTAATTCCCAACAATACATTATTCATTTGGAATAATTTTTTTATTCATAAGATAAGAGTATTATTCACAGATGAGAATTTGCAAATTGAACATTCGATCAAAACAATTGAACAGTCAGGTGTAGGGGACCACAAAAGTCTTGATGGCAGTACTGTAGCTTGTTACTATGGATATTCTAATTAGAGATAATGACGTCATTAAGGTCTGAGCCACGACGAGACGAAACGGTCTGCTGGTCTTGCTGTACTATTCTGTGTACGCAAGTGACTGTAAACTTACTGTGCACGTACACCTCGTTCATATACTCACCTTTGCATATTAAACGTATCGGTCGAAATTGGCACGAGCTACGTTGTTTCAAAGTTTCACTTCTGAGCTAAACTCAGAGATTTTGCGATCAAATTGTACCGACTTTGTACAAATTGACATGCTAATAAACTTTTGATGAAAACTTTTTTTTTTTTGGAGTTGTAAAATTTTGTAAAATTTAAAGTTCAGATAAGATGTTTTGATTTTCCTATCAAATGTTTCATCGATTAATTTTTGTTGTTCATTCTGTTGAGCGTGTTTACATTAAAAATACTTTCAAAACTTCCGGGTTACGAGAGCTCAATTGCAAAGTAAAAAAATCGCATCTCAGAACCATGAAATATTCAAGACAAATTAACCGAGTTTGTTGGTTCAACTTTGATCGAACTTTTAGTTTGATTATTCCTATTTCTTTCTTCGGCATAACATCTCACTTTTTTCCTAATAAAATATTTACCAAAGACGCACATCGTCAGTATACAGAAATAAATTTTCGCCGAATTTCTATACCAGGAAGCATGATAACACGTGTGATTTTCTTGTTACAGGAAGTTTTGGGATTATTACGAATTTGGTAAGTTCATAACCGATTGTCTTATTCCAAACATCGTTTTGTCATTATGATATTAAAAAATATACATCAATACTTACAGGATGCTCAACATTCATGATTTTTATTATCGAAGAATATAAACAATACATTTTCATTTTTGTATATTGTTTTTTGCATTTTTTTCTTTTAGAATTGTGTTCAATTAATCTTCAAAATTGTGTTATAAGTGATCTGATAAGTATAAGATTTAAAGGATTCAAAGAACCTAGAAGTAGGAAACGTGAAAAAACGAACTAAGAAGTATTATCGTATCAAATGTGATAGGATGGAGATTTAAAAATGTGTCAAAATTTGTCACAGAGACTCATCAATTCAATCAAGCTAGCTTATTTAATTAAGGTGCACCTTTCACATTATTATAATTTTTTTCATTTTTTTCAACCAGTAAACGTTGATTAGCACGGTCGTTTCTATACGTACATGCGCCTACGCTTGAGAATCTGTTTTACGTGCCTCCGCTTATAAGGCAACGAAGACGAGGCGTGAAATTCCTCATAGTGGCGATCGGCGCAAGTGCAAGCAAGACGGATGAATATACCGGGAACATCGAATCGGACGGGTCGCGTATCACATATAGTCAAACGTAGGACGCCGCTAAGCAAGGCCTTATACGGCACAAATATCCGCGTACTTATTTCATCCAACGTACAAGCGAAACAGAGACAGGAGAATAAGAGAGAAAAGAGAGAGAGAGTGAGTTCCCTTTTGCCCAGACTTTATGCCGCGTTTGAATTCTTCTTCTGCGTCTTTCTCGTTCTCACTTCTGTCTCCGTCTCCACTTCTTCTTGTTTCCTGAAAAACTTCGACTCAAACTATAACGCACTTCTCATACAACGTTCCCCTTGTTCGGTAGCACCTTTCTGATTGAACAACTTGGACTTTTCCTTTTTCAGCCGATCCCATCAGTTTTCGCAAAATACACAACCCCAGCTCTGGCCTTCTCATCTTTGGGAAAAATTTTACTTTCACAGATGGTTTAGGATGGTTCAGCGCCAACACCTTAAGGGCATCTGGTGCAATATCAATCCGGCGTCAGATGACCTGCAAGGAAGCGGAATGACAAAATTGGATATTGAAAAATCAGATAGTCAGCTGTAACGTCAACAATTTCAAGATCACTTCAAGTAGAATGAATTTGCAAAAAGCATCAAAATCATTTACCTCTTAAAAAAGTGAAATAATAAAAAATTAACTGTCTCCCTAGTAGTAAGTATTTCCTTTATAAGGCAAGCTCGCCCTATAGGGCCCCTATAAGGGAGAGCATTACAAACCCCACAAACTCCCGATCAATTTCTACTAGGGTTATTTAGCTGTTTAAAAATAAAGTTTTTGATAATTTAATCATGCTTCAATCACCCATCTACTTATAGGTCGGTGGGTGACACCACTTATATATAAACAAACAAACAAAAAGAATTTAGAAGTTGACAACAAAACATGAAATAAAGTTTTCTTATATTTAATTAGCGGTATGATTCAACAACCGGCACTAAACATAGGTTTTCAATACAAACGGCATAGCTATATTCAATTATAAATAGCAATAGCTTTGCTACGTCACTTGAGAGATCGATTCAATTCTTCCGTTAAATACTGGTAAACAGAAGTGAAGAGAGCGAAAGAGAGAGCCAATTGAAAAAAAAAAACGCCACGGAGGACGAAAACAAGCGGACGTTAATTTATCGAATCGATTTCTTATCTTTGGCGGGTATCGGGAAATCAGGATTGATAATGGACGTATCAAATGAATGTGGAACGTCAATCGGACTACGAGCACCTTGGGTATGAGTTGAGCGCCACTTGTCCGGCTCTTTAAAGTTTAAAAGCCAATGCCGGCAGTGGAGCTGCATTAACCCACGGAAGGGCGACAGCGATCTCTTTGTTCGTGAATGCGCGTTGTTCTAATCTGTCCCAAGTGAAAGAAAGAGAGAGGAAGTGGAAAAAAGAAAAGGAAAGATATACCGAGACCAGGGAGCATCTTTGCGATTATGCAAAGCAATTATCTTGGAATGCGGTCAGCTGTTTGCAGCACTGATGACGTCATCCGCCGACGTGCATCTAGCCCAACGCATATCACACGCACAGCGGAGTACACGCTCCTTTATCTCTCGGAATCACAATTTCATCGGTATTCCAAAGCCGACGTTGAAAACATGTTTTTGTGTCCGTCCGCTGAACCCCAATATTAGGCGAAATTTGTGTTTGACCAAATGGCTAATCAAAGGGTACATAGGATATGCTGCAATCGCAGCGGTAGGTCTTTGAACCAGGAACCTTTGACTTGGCGTACAAACTCGACCGGATATATCAAACACGGAAACTAAATTTAGTCACATTAGGGAGAGCCAGGAAAAAAGGTCTTAATTTATCGTTGATAGAGTCTTTCCTACATCCACCTCTGAACGATAGCAATTTTTATCGCTCTCTTTCTTATGTTTCACTTTTCACTTTAATTGAAATTCTATGAAGTTGGTGATTTTAATTTGTATAAATAAAAAGAAAATCTTTTGATTAAAAACAAAAATTGATTTTGCTGTTCGGACTTGACAAGCAATTAGTCAAAGTGAAAAGAGCTTTTTAACCTTTTTTGTGTTGTGTGCAATCTTTTTACATTGCGCGTTTGATGGTATATTTTTAAAAGCGTACCTTTGTTTCGACATATCACATGAGAAACTGTGGTTGACGTTATTTGAATTATTAATTCATTTTGTCCGGCGTGGGTGAAATATAAATCGCATTACGTAATAACCTCCCATTAAAATAATTTCAAGGAATTACATAGGAATATGCATAAAAATAATCCCTAAGCATTTTATTATTCGCGCCACACGTGCACGTCATACGTACGTGTCGGTAAGCAAGATTGGTAATACAGGCCTGGCGGTGCTGGGAGGCACACAACCTTCCGGCGCTATCGCAACCATGCAGCGATACTTTCAAAAATTAGCGAGATTCGGGCCGAGGCGCGTTTGAGTTCGTTCAACCTCACGATATTCCACGTCTTCGCCGCGTGAGAATGAAAAAGACACAGACGGAAAAATTGTTCCAACGATCCAAACTTGTTCTCAGGCACACTTTTGATATTACAACTAAAATCATTTTGTTCTCAATTAATGATTTTTACATGAGTATGAAATTTTTGAGATGTTTTTTTTATTAATATTTGTTTTTTCAGAACTTTGGTAGATGAAAATTATATTTTAAAAATGTAGATTAAATTTTGCTCTAAGATATAAAAACAAATGATTTACACTCACATTCTGTGAGACACGAACTTTGGACTTCTCGGCAATGTGAATGATCTGTAATTTTAAGTAATTCGTTATCTCATAATAAATAGTACTTTGTAGGTCGCCTTGTAGTTATATAATTTAATTGTACCGTTTAATCGTGCAAGAATCGAGAACATGGACTTTTAATCGCGGATTCCATCTCCATATTAAATGTTTAAACATCGATGGAATTTTGTTTACACAAGCGAATAAGTTCTCCGTTTGATCAACAATTTTAATTCGCCTCATATTTTTGCAATCGTAGATTACTTACAGTTGATAATTTCTTTTACGACGTATCTTGTAAAATTGGCATATTATGTTTCAAGACGAATTTCCACATTGGCAGCGGCAAGTTATTGGTGAATTAAGTGCCTTTTCGTGACAACATCTAAGAATACGATAATCCCGTCGTTTTGGTATTGTCATATTGGATTCAGCTATTGGCTTCCCGATAGTCCAATCAATGTCCATGACTCTGGGTCATCTGCGGAGACGCATCTTATAGCATTGTGCGCGATTATTATGGTTATCTCTCTATGAGACGCCAAGCAGCGTGGGAATCTCTTCCTCGGCTCGTCATTTGTCCGAACAATAAAAATCTGTCATTCAAAATTGTGACAAACCAAAGAATCGCATTTAATTCATCTTATTGTTAAACATGTTGCATAAAAAAATTGTCACGATGCTGAGAAACATAATATTCTTCACGACTACACTTTGTAGACTTCTTACAGTAAAACTTTTTTTTTCTCCGAGATTACATTAAAAATGATTACGCCTTATCAGTCATTCTATGCCTCGAACAACCTTGCGTAAGTTTGTAAAGCAACCATTTCTTTTTTGCTCAAACCTGGATCTTTAAATTTTAGCACCGATGTAATATTTATATTTGAAAATTTTGAAAATATATTAAAAAATTTTGCATATTTTTGTGTCGCTCAAATATAAAAAAAGACTGCAGGCAAATGAAAAGTTATTTCGGAAGAATTCTGAAAAAAATGTTAGTTGGTTTTACAACTTAATGGTAAAACAAGAAACGGAATTAATATCTCTTCCGGTAAGAGTATATTTTTTCAAACTGGGTCTCAATTACTTCCGTTTCTCTCATTCTAAATTTGAGTCACCGCCTCGTGACGCACGGAAATTGCCATTCATCAGAGAGCCAAGCGAGAAGGAAATGCCTTTGGTCCTTCTTCTGTGGTGATTTTTTGCCAAGTTTTATGAGCGGCCGAGCGGTACTTTTTATCACCAGTTTGCTTACAATGCGCCATCATGCTCAGTTTTTACAGACACTCGTCTGTGTCTAAACGCCGCAATCGACTGTGTGGGTATTTTACATATTGTACGTTATATAACACGCGTATCAAATATTCATCCTCGAACATTCACTTCAGCAATTTATATTGATATCCAGCTTGTCAATAGCAGAATAACACATTTACCATCAGTTGCGTGCGACTCTTTTTGATCCGCCACGATAGTCGGTCTTCTGTCGTAAACAAAAATCGTGAATAAAAAAATTAAAAAAAAACATTGAAAAGTCCGAAATTGGACAAAAAATTTTGTAATCGTTCAACTATACAAGGAGCACAGCGTAATCAGCAGTAAACGTCAATCGAACGAAAGATCCATCGAGCCATAGCGAAAGAATCGAATCGCGTAACGTGTGTGCGTGTTTTGTTTTCTCTTTTACGCGCATGTGCAAAAGATCTCGCTCCATTCAGAAACTATCATGAATGAACACCAGGCTCTCTCCATCACGTCCATAACATCATTTTCTTTCATGTTACGAAACATCCTCTACTATCAGCGATTTTGTATCATTCTTGACCGGATTCCATGACCTATAAGCTATAATGTTTTTTTCACCGAATACACATCAATTCAAAATAAAATCTGCTTTTTTTCATTCGTACGCTCTCCGAAGCTGAATGGATTATTCAAATTACCTTTTTCAAACTGTTTGTACCGTTTTCCATTTTTTACCAGGCTGATTATACTGATCACCATTAACGAATCAATTATTTACTAATTGCCCAACCGCTAAAAATATTTAAGAGAAATTAGTTTCCTTTCAAAGACAAAAGTTCAAAAAAAGAAAAAAAATAGGAAACTTAGTGCTCGTAATCATTAAATTACAAACGACTTTATCACAGTTCCGGAAACGTATGGATCTTCCGTTTAATCAACACATATGTGGGAGTCGTCACATACGTGCCTGTCGTATTCGGACATGCGGGTTCGAAGCGTGCTGAGTGGCGTCACTAGAACGGGCTTCGTCGCCATGAACTCCGCCTCTTTCATATCATTAAACGCACATATTCACACACCAAAACCTCGCTATGCGACAAGCCCGGTTCACAAAGTTTTATATATACAAATGTGTCCGTGCGTATATACGACCGCGAGATATCGTTACAGGAACGGAAGATGAGGCACGACCGGACGGGTTCTAGACAGTTTAAAGACCCGCTTTTAGTATCAAGTAATTTACCTGTGTCACTTAAATTTTGCTCACCAATTGAAAAAAATTTGTTCAAATGAAAATAAAAACTTTTGAAAAACAAAAAAAATTTTTTAAGTTGAAATGAAACAAAAATGAAAACAAGTAAATTAAGAAGAAAAGATGTGTGTGATAAGTGTATGTAACTGTGCACGCATCGGTTGAAATTGAATTACAAAACTGCATGATAAATGGTTGTTTTTTACATAAAATCTTTGCAAACTGTATCCGTACATATTGTAAAAGAACGAACGAGCCGAGTTAATATACGTTATAGCAATTATTTCACAATTAACATTACATAATCGCGCACGCAGCGCAATTTATTATTTCATTTAATTTGGATTTCATTCATTACTTCGCGTTCCATTGTAACTTCACAGTCCAACTTTATATATATCAACTCGAAAGATTTTAATCTTGTACCTCAAGTTATCTGTTTTACATTTTTATCTTATTTATTCATGTGTACATCCATATATGAATTAATTCAGCCCATAGAATGATCTATTCAATGTATTGTAAGCCCGATGTGTTTATCGAAATAAAATTCGATCGGGCGAGAATTAAATATTTGGATGAAACTTGAGACAAATTTATTATGTTTTCTTCTATCTATGGCTTAAATTTTCAACGAATTTAAGAACCGAATATAAGAAGTTGATCGAGCAGATACCATTAATTTTCTTCAAAAATTCTTTAAGAATCAAGCACATTTTTGAATGGAAAGACAAAAGGCAGAAGAAAAATTCTTCTGATTGAAGTTGGGCAAAAAATTGTTTGCACACGAACAATTTTTCCGACCGAAACGTACGTTATACATAGTGAAATTATGCTATTTGTTTCAACGGAGGCGTCAAAATTCTTATCGCTCGTGTGTGCGCCGCGCCCTTACGTCATTCGTGGCGCAGAACTGTCGTTCGTCGCTTCGAGCGACAATATTTCTACGACTTCTTATCGTTGAAAATGATTCTATATTCTTTGACAAACAAAGCTTCGAAAACGCGTAGTTTTATATTTGTAAACATACATTAGTTTGCCTCTCCTATATACCGTCTGCTCCACTTTTCAATATTTTGTATCGATTATATTTTAGTAAGGATTCCCGAGGTGCACCGCAAGATTGAAAAATGGACATTGCAAACATATATACATCACATCAAATATAATACGTCTGTATTTGAAATATAATATGTCAAAAGCTGTTTCAACAAATTTACAATTTTATTTTATTTTTAACATAACAGCTACATTTTTTATTGTTTTAACTCCGTACATATGTTTTGAAGAAGCCCTGAAAATTTGACAGAAATTGGTTTAGTAGATCTGAAGAAAACTTAACAACCGTAAGCTAAATGCGATTAAAAAACTCATTCATAAATATCTCATTGTTCGTATAAATAATAAAAGTTAAATTACATTTGCATATTTTTAATAATCCATCTGTCAATGTAAGTACGAGTTTTATCATTTTCTACGGGTATAATTTACACAATTTTCGTTGCAATCGCTGGGGCCGCACCGACCGTGATGATTGTGAATTTGATTTGTACGATGGGATTCATAAATATATATAGAATTCACCAAGACGTAGAGTTTCCAGGATAAAAATTGACGCAGCTTTTTTGCAGTCGCATCCGAAGTGCCACCCAATCAAAAGTTGAATTGCAATTTGCAATTTTTATTGTTCCACATTTGTTTTTTGCGCATTAACGTATAGGATATAGAGGAGACATGGGTGTAGCAATGATAGCGAGAGACCAATGGTCGAGGGTCTTGACACCTCGAGACGTCATATATGGACTCTGGGAGTTCAGCGGTAAAAAAATGCGTACAGTAATGAATAGATTAAACAACCTGACGTCACAGGATGGATTATATAAACGGTAGTATACTCGTGGCATCGGACGTAGGAAGGAAGTTGACTTCCTTTTGTACCTACACTGACAGAAATTTCTATATTGATTTGAATATTTAAGCATTTCGTTCTTCCGTGGCAAATCATGTTTGTTGACAAATTAACAGAATCAAAATTATTTTCATTTTTAAATTCAATCGAAATTTGACTCTAATTTGGTATGATTAAAAATTTTGAACTAATTTTTTTTTGTAATTTTTAAACCCGTTAACTATTGTAAATAAGCTGATGAGTCTTTAATTATAATGTAGATTATGTCAAATGTCGAAACAGGAAGTTGCAAAATAAAGAAAATTTTTGTCAAGATTTTTTGAAAAGGGAAGTGGTAATAATTTATGAGTAGAAACAGTTATACCACTGCAAGAGAACTTGTGCCACAATAGAAAGGGTTAATAGTAGATCGAAACAAGCTCGTCGCTTGTGTACGACAGGTAAGTATGTGGTGTGCAGCTGTGTTGCGTGCGTGATGGGAAAAGATTGTGGTTCCGCATTAACGCGTAGTCTGGGACGCGTCTGCGGGTCGACGGCCGGCCAGGAATAGAAGCGCCGCGACGCTCGAAACTTGTGTCACCTACAATAGAGGGCCGGTTCAAAAATACACGCGTTCCTCATGTTGCTTGAGCGCCGCGGACTTTATGTGGCAGACGGTTCGATTAATTCATCGGCCACGTCAGCCCAAAACTTTTGCGCACAAAATTATATATTACAATCAAGATATACTATTTTTAAAACTACAAAAAAAAGTGAAAAAAAACAAGCAAACAAATTACCTCGTCGACTTTCTGATGGAAGTTTGAAATCTTGATTTTTGTTGTTTGTTATAAAAGTTGTTTTAAAAAAATGTCACGAATCGCTTTTATGAGCGCAGGTGCAAAACATGAAAATGAACTGGAACGTTGATAAGAATAATTGTGTAATGAAATTAGGTAATTTATACGTATTACATGACTCGTTGTAAGGCGGCCGTATGCATCATTCGGATGGCACCAACAATTTTGTACCTTTTTTTTTTGATCGGCGGAAAAAATTAACGAGCTCCACCCAAAAAAAATTGCATGCAAATTAAAACTCAAAGAAAAATTTGCAACGATACAAATCAAATGAACTTTGCTCAAAATGCTAATCTATATTTTTTTCATGTTAATTAAAAAATTGTCAAACGATTATCACAATTAGGATCAGAACTGTAATGGCCCGAATTCATGAGCGCGCAGTCTGCAGAAATGCGTGCTCGTTAAGTGTACGAAAGGTGCATAATTTATATTGTAAACGGAAGAAAAGAGTCATTGCCGGAGTTTACCCCAGGAAAGAATAAAAAAAATCATAAAACCGTATTCGGCGATCCAGATTTTAATCCTAGGGTGGACGTCCTTTCGCTCCAGTTCTTCCTCATTGTGTATCATCACACCCAGATGCAGTGAGAAAAAGCAGTCCTAATCCCCGGTACACATTTTTCGTTGACGCAACGATCAATCTGCACGGTTTGGGAGCAGGTGTAGTTCGCGATACAAGACGCGAGGCAGCTGTACGCACAAATAGCAAAGAGAGTAAAGACTGCTACCACAGTAAACGATATAATGGGGAGGTACACAGGGCCTTTTTCCAGCGCAGATGTCTCGTCCGAGACACGTGCCCGTCTTGAGGGTCCCCTTTACGCCTGTCTCCTTGCCCTCCCCGAAATTCAAGAGCCGATCAAATCTTCAGTTCATTCTCAATATCGGCTACTTATTTTTATGAGCCCCGACATTTGTCGGCGATCAATTCGTACGACCAGTTCTGTATCCTAGATTTGATATTCTATACTTATTTCAAGAGTGCCTATTATTTATTTATTTTTATTAAGTTAGAGATAATATCCTGTGCACCTTTTTTTTATTTTGAGGTGTGTAAAACAATATGAATTTTTGAAATTTGGAAACCACCCAGGTAAAAAAATAAACATGATACATATGGACAGTAATTGTGACAATTAAATTTACTAATTTATAAAAATTAAAATGTTTCTATAGAGTTGAAATTTAAATTGTTTTCTATGTCCCATATTGTTTAATTTTTACCTGTGCATACACATTATTGTTTTCTCCGGTGCAAAACGGTGTTTTGAATAATCAGAGAACCGATTACATTCTGCGTTAATGGAATAAGAATTTTCATTGCTTCTTTTATAGGCACTCTGCTGTTGCGGACTTTCTCATTGACTAAGAAACAGGAAATGACACGACACCTTGAGCCGGAATTGCCTTCTTTCGTTGCCTCGGCGGTGAGTGAATTCATTGATTAATCTTGATGTAATTGCATGCGTTGAAAACTAACTCCTCATCGCGATAAGAGCTCCAGCGAGATGGATCTCAGTTGGCTCTGAAAATGAAGAAAAAAATCATTCATATCTTAACGTTGCGTATATACATCGCGTTTTAGAGAGTTACATCATTAGCAACGATAAAGCATGTATATAACTCGCGACCGATTCACGTGTTACGTTTCATTTACATCTCACGCGCGATTCATATTTAATTACGTATACCGTGATCCAGATTTTATTTTGCAACAAAAGTGAGCCACACTCCGAAACAATAGACTTTTTTTCGTTTTCTATGCGTCAATGAGATAAATCATTGGAAAAATGCATTAGTAACGTCATACCTTGCCATGTGTTATTCATACACCGACTTTATACCCACCGATTGCAGAGCGAGAGGCGTTTTTGCGCAGAGCTCACAGATAAAATTATTCGATCGGACGAATATAAATTCATCATCGTTGATTCATAAATAAATAATTATATTCGCAAGGCAGAAAAAAATATAAGAAGCAAGTCAGTTCATTCATTTGTTTGTTACAACTTGAATAAAAAATTAGACAACAGACGAAGAAAAAAAAATAAAACAAGAACTCACCGGAAACGACGTTCATTCATAACGGTCGAGGCTGTTACAAGATGCGCTCCTACAATTTTTATCTTAAAATTCTGAACGTACAGATTTAAATAAAACGTATATAGATATATCTGGTGGTAGTAACCCATATAAAAACATGAATGAAAGAACGAATGAATGAATATATAATTGAATGGAAGGACCAGAACATAGAATTAGATCAAATTATATGTTCTTCTCACGTTATTTCTCAATTATTTCCTCCAATTGTAAGTGGACAATTAAAATCATGCAAACAAATTATACCGCTGAATAAATTATCGTTCGAAGAAGAAATACAAACATGTAATGAAAGTCCGTAAGGCGAATTAACATCGGCAATCGAGGAGATCGGTTTCGAAATGTTTATGAAGACGGTTTTCAAATCAAGTTTCATGCAAAAGAAAAGAAGAAACAAAAAAATAACAAGCACCGGTTAGACGAAAAGAGTTTCTTTTTTTGTATTGACCTCACGTTTAATGAGTTGAATTAAAGCAAAAAAAAGTAAGTAATTCGTTTTATTAAAATCACAAGAGAAGTTTGAGATAGAGGTAAAATTAGTTGGTTAAACAAGACTTTTCATATGGTTTGATCCGCGACACTGTGAGAACCCCTGGTCGCCGTGCGACTTTTTAAGTTGCCCTGGTCCCACGCTGACTGTGGACTGTACGTCCTCGTGTACGTACACGTATATACGTGTCACACACAGAAACCGTGACGTGCACACAACAACGTTCGTTACCCGTTACGACGTTGGTCTCTCTGTGTTATCAAGAATGCTGTTGCTACTCGAATACCTAGGCGCACTGCTAGAAAATATTCCTTGCACACAGACTCGGAGCAACCTGACTCGTATTTCCGTATTTTTGCGCCCTGTATGAAATGTCGTCGAACCCCGCGCTAACAGAATGCCTGAAGAATGCGGAATTGCATTGAGAACCATATCAAGCCACGAGCGCCGCTGACCACTTTGCGGGATGTGTTCTCCTCGACGTGGGACTTCTAAAACCTTTAATTGTTTTGATTATTGATGATCTCTCACGATCTCTCGAATTTCCCTCAATATGAACTGTAACAGAATCAAAATAAACATGAGAAATGAAATCGTTCAGAGGGACATTTGGGGCAATTGTGACAGGTACGGTAAATATGACAGTAATATTTATAAACAAATATTTTCAAATATTTGAGTGTCACATTCACCCCAACTGCTCCTATTCAAAATTTTATTACAGATTTAACTCGTCGAATGATAATTTGTCTCAGTTGAATTTCATTGGTAACTGAAATAATAAAAAACGAAGAATTACTTGGTTTTCGTACGTGCCTGACGTACTGTGACACTAAATAAATTGTCGCAAAACGTTGAAGAAAGCCTATACATATATGAGAGATCGCAAGAAGTAATCTTCAGAATTATCGTGTGGAAATTCCTGCAACTTTGCAAAACCACATCGTAACTCGAATGAAAAATTTCTCTAGTGATATTAAAACGGTACCAAGGTCTTCTCAAAGTTTATTGTCAACTGAAAGGGACAGTGCGCGTCTACGAATTCGTTATAATCTTTTGCATTCGACTTGCATCGACGTCATCAAGAAGTCCATCAGATTTGAGGATCAAGATCATATAAGTCTCTCTTCAATTGAACGGATGTTAATATCAGAAAACAAAAATAACCCGAGAGATTTTCGCCGATACATACCAATTGGACATCATTTTTATACCGTGAGTTTAAAGAATCACTTATCATAATAAGCCTGGAGCGATTATTCTAATGATCAGAGTTTTGCATAAAACAGTTAAAACAATGAAGGAACATGTGCGACAAGATACTGTTGTTGCATCCAAACAAAACAGCTCGAACAAATTTTCTAAACGGATGCAAAGTTGCGCGTTTATACAATTCCAATTTCCGTGAGATTCTTAGCGCACATCCCGTGATGGTAGTGCGTGAAACAAAGCGCCTCTCCTTTATGTATCGGAGACATTGGTATTCATATGGCTTATCGGAAAATGTAGTTGACTCAGATTCAATGATAAGCAATGAATAGAGAACGAAATAAACGAACAAAAAAAACATAGCACCGACGGACCACCGCAACTTATCCATAATGTAAACACGTTTCTTATGGATTTAAGACGACGCGATTGACAATGACACAAAGTGCACGCCTTGTCTCTATTCTCCATTATTCATTAAGATTATCAATGAATTATCATATTGTAATTCAATAGTTAACCCTGCAATAGGAATTGCGATTGCCGCACGATAAAACGTACACTGAATTGTGTAAAACAAATTCAAATCATCGGTTCGATATTTACCAATGAACTGTAATCGAGAGCAAAACATCGTTCACAACCATCAAGTAAATTTTCTTGTTACTTCTCACAGATTTGTTAAATGCTAAAATTATTAATTACAAAATGATAATTAATAAATGATTGAATAGAATGATTAAATTATTCATTTATAATTACAAAATTAAATGGTAGAATTCACATTAGCTGAGTTAAACTTTCTGATTCTGACGTGTCATTTTTATTTTTGTATCCCAAGCTTCGAATTTAGTTTGAAAGCTTGAATTTTCATTGGCTCTCATTATCGCGCTGCACATTCAAATGAGCGGTAAAAGAGATAATATACTGTACAGAAAATCCAAGGGAACTACACGGAGGATCGCAAAGGCCCCGCGCCTCTGACGGTCGCTCCCTCACGACAGGACCGCACTTCGACCGCATTCCAAGCGGCCTGCGAAGGCCCTTTATGGGCCATGTGGCACTTATTCACTGTGATGCAAAGAACAATAGTAACCCGACGAATATCGACCGAAAAACAATAAAAGCTGCAATAACAAAATGAATGCGCTGAAGAATCTCCTCGGATACAATCGAATGAAAACTGGACGACTTTTTTTTTCTCTTTTTCTTTTTTTTTTCTTTTTGCACACTGGGGAAACTTTTTGATGTTGTGATAAGAATAATGAATGGATTCGAGAGGACGATTCGATAAAAAAAATGCATAAAGTGCATAACGTACAAAAGACATTGTGTCACTCGTACATTTTTTGTGCCACAAAAAAAAAGAAATATAAGAAAAACGATAATTCAAAAAAAAGCCAAAAAAATAAGTCAGTAAATGAAATAAAAAATGTCAAACCCCGTGCGTCTATAAATTTTAATCTCCTGCGCGACGAGCACACGTTGGGGGCTATTGAGAGAAACTGCAAGGACATCAGGGATAAAGAGCGACTGAATGCAGAATCGCGTTGAAAGGGAACGTCGCCGGAGTTGTCCTTCGCGGGTGCATGCCGGGGATTCCGCTAGCCATTTCCGCGCGAAATTTTTCGCAAATTCCCCGACTGGTCGACGTCCCGATGGTGCGTCGATAGGGAACGAGCTCTTTGAATTGCACTCGGGCGAGATGAGCGGGCTTGTTTTAGCCTGCGAATAAGCGAAGTGCGGCCCCAGCTTTTCAGACCAGTCTGCTTGACGATCAAGTAAGTGAGTAAGTAAGTAAGTATAAGAAAAGAGAAAGAGCCGAAAGAACGAGGAGAAGAAAACGATAGAAGAAGCGGTAAGAGGAGAAGCGAAACGCCTGGGAGACGAGGAGGAGGCTGAAGCGGAGGAGGAGGATGGCCATCTATACAAGGACCTACGGGGTTCAGTGGGAATGGAATGCAGATACGAGTCCGGTACCTGTACTCGGCTCGACAGCCTCTTCGGCATTTCTCAACGTTGCTCACCGAATCACCATCGTGTTCCTTTTACTCGGCTCGGCATCTCGCGCCTACTACCATCGTAAAATATATCGAGGTGAAGCACACCGCGGATCTTCTAAACCAATTACCAGCTGTCCTATATTCGACCATTTTAATAAAGACCTGATGCATCCCCCCCCCCTCACCCCACTCCCACACTTCTTATCGCTTTTATCGTCTGCCGTCTTTTCATTATCATCTCGGTGTCTCTCACGTTTGTACCTTCACTTGGTTGTAAAAATGTTCAATGCTGTTAGTACTAATTAACTTCTAGTAAAACTTTTGCCTCCTTGGGAAAACGCTAACGATAAATCACTCGGCGAATTCGTGATACAAAAGTTACAAATTACGTCCACTTTCCAGCCGGACTACTTTGTGTATACCACAAAGTTCAAACATGGTGAATCCCCCCCCCCCCCTTTCAATTATCTTGTATCACTGGCAACCGAGAAAAAATGTAACCCAAACGAGAAGAAAGTTTTGACGTGGGTTTCTTTGTAGTTTTGTAGTGAAAAAGAGGAAGGTAAATTGATTATCGAAAGGATCCGCGAACGATTATTTGATTTAGAGCGCGACACAAAAATGCTCGCAAGCGTGCGGACGATTCTATAACTGGAGCGACTATAAGGTAAATGAATTTATAGAATACATGATAGCCCGCGTATTAACGCGACGAGTCGGTGCAAAAATAGCAGACGCGAGCGGTCCCGAATGTTGAAAAGGGAATGCGAAAACTCGCTAAGTTATTCTCGAGGTTTGAGACTTTCCTAATTGGAACAATCAACTGCCTGTATAAATTTGTTTTTACCACAACTTTTTTTTTTTTTTGCAATTCTACTATAAAATTTGTGAGCCCGGAGACGCGTCTAGTTTTGTTCTACATCCGTGGCTTTATCAAGGCGCTATTTAAAGCGAGACAGGAATGACTTTTAAGATATTAATAATCATTAAATTCATGAAAGAATTTCAAGTGTATATTAATTTAGGTTCTATAAGTCACTTCGGGTTCCCACCGCCCAAGTGCTCCATAAATCAGGCGTTTCATTCAGATCTACGGTGCTTGTTATCGACGTCCGAGAGTTACGTCCGATCGGCCAATAAAAGCGTGTCTTATAATTGTGTGTGCACCGTTACGGTATGCAGTTCCTCAAACTCGCGGCGTTAAAATTGAATAGAAATTCGTATGGCTTTTAATCGCCTAGCGAATCATCGTCGGAACGTTAATGCCACTGTATAGACGAGCGCACAATAAAATGCGCGGTTCATTAACCTTCAACAGAGGAGGATCTAGGAATTCCTTAGTCAGCACGAGTCCCATCGGTTAGTGACAGTCTCGTCAACTGCACGCCGCGATTTACAAGTATCAAAGCAACAACAAAAAACACCAATTATCCTATTTCAATTTGTTACAAGTATTTTTTTATTGTCTTTCTAAGATTTTTTTCGTTTATCTAATATTTTAATTCCAAATGAGAAACATCAACGTTCGGCAAGGACGTGGAACTTCTGGTTTTGCAACATTGATTTAATTGCGAGAAATGAAATTCTCAAGGATTTCGAGACAGATACATAATACGATGATGCGATTGTAAAATGATAACTATAAATGATGCATGACAAAGTGCAACGGTATCCGGCCGAGCGCATTCCGCGAGCGACCATTTCAAACGAAACGCTGATCTGTTTCTTGCGAGCAATTTTTTATAATTCCGCTCTCTGGACGTGCGGTGTAACAAATGCACGACTTCTCGGCCAGTCTCACACGTACGCTCTGTGCCTCTTGCATGTGTGCACGCCCGTCTCTCTCCACACAAGAAAGATTCCCTGGAGGGGTCTGTCACGCGTACAAATAGCTGACCTCGCTTCGTCGCCTCTATCAATGGCCTGCCAGTGGTCTGAATGGCTCATGGGACTGTTGCTGCTCCACACGCCACCTCCAAATATTTCCATTTTTCGTCGGACCTGCGAAATTTTGTTCCCAGCGAAGGGACATCCGGCTGGGAAATTATGAAAATTCTTGAGAAATGACGATCAGAAGTTGAAGATGCTTGTGATAAAGGTCACGCCGAAACGGCGTTCTGAGAAACGCTGATAGAAAATTAATCGAAGTATGACAGCTGATAATTTTGTTTGCACGGTCAGTAGAGTGGGGATATCATCTGCTCAAGTTCTCTGGCTGATGGAAATATTCACTCCAATTGACATTTCGACATTTCAAATTCTTGAAAGGCGCGATCAATTTTTTTTTATGTTATGAATGAATGAATGATTGATCCGGCAATAAATCCAGTTAAATGTTCCGCATTATTTTCAGTTCCGACGAAAATTAACGAGTTTTTGCATTCTTTTCTATAAGGTACATCTCTATATTAAATTTCTTCAGATAAATCATCAGGATATTGGATTTTTGTAAAATTGCAAAATCAATTTAACTTTGCGGTGCGAAAAAAAATGTTTTGTTCGCATTAGGCTGTGTAAAATATACGATGTGAATTTACATAATCGTTTTGAGCATTTTTTTTCTTTTAAAATACTGCGCAATTTGAAAACAAAACTTGTTTGAAGAAATTCATGATGGTAAACAACTTTACAGAAACCTGTCGGCGATCGGTATTGGTCGGTAAAGTAGAAATCCAGTTGACCTGTTGAGTTCAATCCTAACTTACCAACAGAAGATGCATATCGGTAACAAGCCCGTCGGTAATGAATCGTTAACCGTTGATAATTTCAAAACTACATTATCGACTAACGCAAATATAGCATACATGCAGGAAATGAAAATTGCACCCATCATTTGAAGGGTCAAAACTTTTTTAATTTCTCTTTTGTCTAAATATCTAAATAAAACCAATTTCAAAACCATAATCTGAATGAATGACTAATTTCATTATTCATATTTAATCTAATTCCCTGTTTTACGAGTTGAACTTTCGTCCCTCGTTGATAAATTATAAACCAAAGTTTAGAGCAGTTGATGCAAACACGAGCAACAACTTTTTATGGTACGTCAGTAAAACTTTTTTTTTTGTTTCGCTAGATTATTCTTTTGAACGAACGGAACGATGCTCCAGTGAATCATCGCGGGGTCATAAGTCACTTCCATATCCTTATCGAAGAGTCCCATATAAGTCCGAGTTCGAAATTACGCATACGCGAAATGATAGCGAATCCCTCGTAATCGCCGAACGATGATGGAAGCAGCCGTTGATATATTTCGATGTCGCTCGACATGTGCGTTCTTTACTTTATCTGCGCCAGAGAAATAACACGAGGTCGCTGAATCTATATAAAAAATTTTAATTAATCTTGACGAATTGCGTTTCGAGAAACCGTTGTCGATCAACATTTCAACCATTACTTGCAAAGTTCCATTTCAACGGTATATGTTTAAGTGGGAATAACATTTTTTTGAAGTTAAAAAAATATAAGCCTCTTGATTTTCTGCATGCAAAGAAAATTCAATTTGCGGTTCTAATCTCTTTCTGTTTGGATTTCAGGTCATGCTGAACTCCGGTTGAACGATCCAGTCCGAAAAAAACTGCATCATCATAATTAGACGAAACTGGTTTTCACAATGATTTGACAGATTGTATGAATTCTGAGATCATTGTGAAAGCTGATTTTGTTCGGAATTCATCAGTTTCATCGTTGGAGTTGGTGCACATCTACTGCTGCAAATAAAAACACTTCATTGAATATGTATAAATGTGTCTCAAAGAAATATATACAAAAATAATATCAACATTCCTAATTATAATATTAAACTTACTGTAAGATACTTCACAAATGGTTTTGTCCATCTCAAAATGTTACAACGCAAATTATGAGTCATGACGAGTTATTGTAAAAAGTTATTAATAAAAATTATGCATAGATCATTTCAATTCAACGACATCAATTAGAGTGAACGACGTTTTTATTAGAAATAGATCATAGAATTATCAGATTAATTGAACATAATAGCTCACAGATTTCTTTGGATGTCATTCAAAATAGCAATATATCACGATTATTATACCCCAACTGCTCGTCCGAGAAGACGAAATCTTATCTGCGAACGTATATTAATTAATATTAATGGTTTCGGCTTTGCGGAAGGCTTTACACTCTTTTTTTCGTGATTTCTTGTTTACGACGGTCTTGGTGTAATTATTGACAGATAAATAAATAGGTTCCACAAAGAAGCCTCTGTACACAGTAGCACGCGCTTGCCAAGACGCGCGCCGTCAAGGGCGAGAGACGTGCATTTACGCAAACAAATATAGTGCTCGGCATACAAGTACCAAGATGAATTTATAAACAATGATTTTTACCAAATTTAATTTATTTGAATTTTTGCTCGAATTTGTGTCTGTCAATTCAATACAGTCTAGTTATAAAAACAATTGTATATTCAAGAAATTAATTTCTTTATTAAATCAGGGGTAGTTAGGGTAATGTGTGACTACCGAAATTGAATTCAGACATTCATTAAAAACAATTTTTTTTAATTATTTCAATCTTTAATTTCTATTTCATGTTTATAAAGTTTTTAATTTTTATAAAATGGCAGATTCGAGTGTCACGATTACACCAACTGCCCCTAATTAAACTCTACAAAACGTTAAAATCATCAATAAAAATATAATTGTTCATAAGAATTATGTTAACCGATGTAATTTGTTGAATTATCAAGATGCACGTGCGCACCACAAACTTTTTTTCGTCGATCAAAAACATTTAGAGCGAAAAGAATGTACATATTTTTTGTTGGAATTTCCGGTGGTAATTTATCAAATGGGAAAGATGGTATCTGCATGTAAATTATATATTGCAAGAAACGTCTTCGAATCAGATGAGATGAAGAAATCGGGAGCAGTATTTTCCTTGAGTGCAGATGCATCAAAGTTTTACCCGGACATAATTCGCCCTTGCCAAAGGAACGCAAAGAGTTTTGATCAAGTGTCAAACGTACCGAGAAGATAATAAAAACCGAAGGCTCGGGCAAAACAGTTGAACGAAAACAGACGATGGAGAAAAAAAATTGTCGGAAGATGATACTCTTAATTTCACGCGAACGTTCTGTTTGACGCCGGAGAGATGACATTTATAAGAGCATAAAAGTTATTTCTCAAAACAAGGGACATTTGGAAATCGTCTCTCATGCGATTTCAAGAAAATCGATATGTTTTTAAAGACATTCGACATTTTTTAGATCGTTCGAATTTTTTCGTTGATCATTGAGTTGAATTGATTTTATTTTATTCCGAGTCCTAAATTAGAAAAATCGTAAAAAATTTTATGTCACATTCACCGAAAAATAATACACTGCCGGGATCTCAAGTTACTCTGTTTGTGCGATTGAAACCTAGACGGTAACTATTCAGTCTAAACACCTAGAACTGTAAATAACCGAAAACGAAACACAATGATGTAGAGGAAAAGAGAAATGCATTTTTACTTTATTTATATCCATTTTTCTAGAATATTTGATCTTTACTGCGACGTTGTTAAAAATAAATTTTGTACAAAAATTGTTTCAACAAGGATATTAAAAACAGTAGATTAATTTGAAATAATATTGTAGGCCGAATGACTGTGACAGGCAACGAAAGTGGGGAATTTTTACGACGCGTTGAAGAATGTGAAATAACTCATGAAATGCGTAAAATTTAAAATTTTCTATGAACCCCTTGTTAATTACTCGGCTATAAAATTAACCTACTTAACACATTTCCACGACGTTAAGTCATAAAATCATTTGTTCAACGAATCAAAAAACAATCTCTTCATAACATTTTTATCAAACCTGTCATTTTTCTTTATTTTTTATAACTTGAATTCATTCCGATGATTCATTTTAAAAAGGGAAAAACGATTTGCAAATTTATTATGAAAAAAAAACTTCGTTTTCTTTTACACTCAAATATTTTCTTTTTAATTTTACTACAAAATATCGCTTAGTTATTAAGTTTTAGTAAATTTTAAAACTTACTAATTTGACGAAATTTCAAATGAAAAAATTTAAAAACCTAAGCAACAAAAATTGCTTAGCGCAAGTTCAATGTTTATCCGATGCGGCCACCCGTAATTCAGCACACACACCAAGTGAAGCTCCGAACTTTTTGCGAATATCACATGTGGCGGTCAGCGGCGATTCTGCAACGATAAGCTCGCTGTTCGGACCTCGTAGAGAGCAACTTAACCGAATCGCGAATGCGATGGTGCATGCATCCGTTTGCTCACAGTCTGCTTGTGCATATTCAACTGGTGTTCAATCAATTGGTGCATGTGCAGCTCTGCGCTTGGCTAATAAACAAATTTTCAGCTTTAGTAATCACTCCATGCAGGATGTATAACATTTTTTTATTTCATTCACGTTTAACAAAATCGCATATTTAAAACAAAATATTATATCTAAAATAGTCGAAAAATTTTTTGATTTCAATTTTTTACATCGTCATAATAAGGTCAAAGGTACCAGGTCAAAAAAGTTGACCTGGCCGTTCGTATTACAAGTTGTAAAAAACGACGAACCGTTTTGGGAATGATATACGAGATTATTTCGGGCTTGGTTGAAACCAATCGTCATTTTGGCATACAGACCAAACAAATCACTTTTTATCCTCGAAATGAGTATTTTCGTATTTTGTGACTTAATTATGAATTCTTTGTCACGTAAGGGTGTGTGCAAGAAACCTCAGTAGATATTTCAAAATATTATAAACTTTAAAGTAGATTCACAAAAAATTGAAAACTAAACAGAATTAACACTGGAATACTTGTAAAATTAAAAAGAATATAGAGGCAGTCGGGGGAATTGTGACAGGTAGGGTAAATTTGACTGTATCGAAAATTTTGTTTACAAATTAATTTTTCATTCAATTTATATAGATTTAGTAATGATTTGAACCTTCGAATTAATTTTACTTACAACAGAATTCTATTTTTCGCAAAACTGCCAAGTTATTTGCAAAGTTTATTTGAGTGTCATCTTTAACCCCGAGATGTCACAGTTACCCCTAAAAGTTAAACTTTTTTATAACACTTTTATAATGTGGAAAAATTGTGTCAACGCGATTTTAAAATTTCGAATGGGTTCACACGTATAGCAAAAGTTCGTATGGTTGGCTCTTTCATCATCGTCATTCTCGTGCATATACGTATACATATTGTCATTCACACGTCGAGAGGCCCCGTCGAGCAAATACTTGAGAAAGCGCAGCAGGCCTTTCTGTTCCTCTTTTGCTCATTTTCGACACTTCTTCATCTAGCTTTTTCATAAATTGATTCAAGAGCGTTCGCGCTGATGTCTGAACAAAAAAGAAATCCTTCAGCACAACCGTGCGTTTTCTAGTACCAAGAAAAATATTTAGATTTTATGACGGGTCGCTCTCTTGCGTTCGTTGATATTTTAAGTCACGTGTATAAATCTTGACTCCGCATTAGAACAAATAAATCACGATCAATGATTCGTGCAAAAAATGATTAGCAGTTTCGGGGTAGCACGAGACATCGTTAAAATCATTTTTAATTTGGAGTCGTTAACGGCCTATCTACAATCGACAAGCTGAAATGGTAAAAATAAAATCATCTTCTGAGAAACTGCTGTCGCCGACGTCTCGTTCACCGATGTCCTTTTTGTTACTTTTGCATCCACCAAATTATCTTCGTCTTTTTTTGTTTTCAAATTGAACTCCTCATTGAAAAAAAAAACAAAACAAAACAAAATTGATTACCAAAAGATTTGTAACATTGTTGCAAATGTTGATAGTTGAATTAAAAAAATATCTTAGATTAGAATGTTTCTGATGTAGCGGAATTTTGTAAACTGCGATTGCACGACTGAAAATTGATTGATCGACAATAAGCGCGGAAATTCAGCTTGCAAGAATAAAGGATGAATGGACAATAACGAATGAGCTCGCATCGCGATAACACAAATCTCGACAGCTGTAGTTTATAATCTCTTCCGCATACGAATGTCAAAGCAAGGATTGTCAAATTTCATCGAACTTATCGATTGGTGTCAATATTTGATTGTTATATTGGACTAGGGACGATCGTGCATACAAAAGGTGTTTGCACTCAATGTTATTTACACCCAAATTACGTACTTCCGGTAAAGTGTTGAAACTGAACGGATCCGATAAATATGTAAGACTGAAATTAATATACTAAACGATAGTAAATATAAAAAATTGTACAAAAGAAAAGAAAGAGAAAACAAAGTTGATTATTTTCAATGCGCAAAATGTTTCGCTGGCGAACAAAAAGATGATTGCCTAGGAGGATTAATTATTTATTTATCTCTAAACTTGTTGATACATGATTCTGTTATATTGTCGTTGGAACATGTGGATTGTTTGATATGGACGAAAAAAAATTAACTCTCTTAATCTCGAGTCATGTACATGAGAAGAGGCGAATGGATCGAGACATTCCCACGTTCCTCCTGCAAGAATTTTGATAAGACTATTTGCCCCTAAAAAACTATCCATTGTAAAGTACAGAAATCAGATTTTGAGTGCTTGGGTATATTAAAATTGACATCCAAATTTTTTACTTTGTTATTTCGAGATGAAAGCTTGAAAAAATTGTATTAAAATTTTATAAATAAATGCGGTTTTAGTGAAAGAAATGAAATGTTCTTGCTTTTTTAAATAAATTGATTTATTACTGGGATAAAAAGTACAATGTTTAATTGTAGACTGATCGTAAGATCGACGCATAACAAAAATCAATGGCTTTCTGCTGTTTCAATTAGCAAATGAATATTCAATAAATATCTAAGTACAAAACACGATAATTCATCGTCATGCAAACAGTGTAAATGTAAATCATATAAAATGCATGACTTATGACTAACGATAGATTATGCATAAAACATTATATATAAATTATATTGTCAGAAAAATACATCCACTCTTAATCTAGATATAATATTTGATTCTGTTCATCACGAAAGTTCCTTAATAAATAATCACTCTACCTGATCACTCGAATTTTGATTATTAAGCTCGTATTCTAAAAACCTAAGTGGAACTAATTTTGGTATGTCGAAGTTTCAATAATTTTTTTTTTTAGATGAGTGTCTCATAATCAAAGCGCAGGATACAATTCTACTCTTCATAATCTACAAACATAAGACCAAGTGTAAAAAAAATGATTTCTCGTGAACCAAAAGAAATATAATAAATAAGTCACCGATCAATCTTCCTTTTTAGAAAAAACAACTTCATCTCAAGCTCCAACTGAGTGTTTGTAACATATCGATTTTTATTATTTTGGAGCTATACTTATTGGTTTCACAACGATCGGATTTCCAGCGTTTATTTAAACAGCGTCCATCTCAGGGTCGACTCATCACACATTATAAACCAATCCGTAAGTTTATACAGTTCGAGGTTTGTATTATTAGATCACGCAGTCGTATTGATCACTGTTTGTTTAGCCTCAGGAAAAAAAATGCAACGGAATGAACTGAGCGGTTGTCATGGAATGATGTCATGAATTCTCACAAATTAAGTGCATCCCCAAGCTGATGAATTGCCTCGTTTTGTTTGCACAACATTAGCCCATCGGTACCAAAAAACTAAAATGTTTTCACACTCTTTTAAAAGCGCAGATTTCATGCTCCTTAGAAGGGGGTTACACTTTAATCGTCGCTTTAATCTCACATTCGATGGCACATACGAAATTCACCCTTCAATTATTCCAAGTCTTATACAAGTCCAACGCAACTCTAGACAATTTGAAAATGTTGCTTTTTCATAGACCAATTGTTTTTGTGGACCCCAATAATTGTAGGAACCAATTTGGAATGTTTTAATTTTGGATGTAATTCTGCCAGCTATCCATGCTCGGTGGTACGTGACGATGGTACTGCTGATGAGAGTTGGATGGCACGTGCGCGTGTCCCATCTGTGGAACCGAGTGCGGATGGTGATGCGGGTTGGATAGGTATTGCACAGACGGTAGCGGAGGCTGGAGCTCGTGGTAGCGCACCATCTCCTGCGCTCGATTCTCCCAAGATGTTTCATTCATCTCGCTTGGATGATCCAGACAATGGCGCTTGCGAGTTCGATCCACCGAGTCATCATCGTATCTGAAAAATTAAAATCAGCTTGTAAAACTTTCATCAAATAATAAAAAAAAATCAAAATTTTTAAAAAGTTAAAAAATTTTTAATTAATAAAAATGAAAAAAAAAAACAGAAAGTTTACTCTTTCCCCTACCGATTGGCCCAGAATGTTGCAATATTAGACAATCCTGCGGAATGTTGGTATGCCCCATTGGAACCTTGGGGTGGAAGGTACTGATCCAGCTCGCTGCTCTCGACCTCGCATTCCTGAAGACTGACCGGTAGATTCAACCCCATCGAGTTTCCCAGCGACCCTAAGTTACTCAGTTGGCCTTCCTCGACTGGCAGTCCGTCGCCAACTTCTATGCACCGATAATCTCCAAGTTGGTGGACATAATACTCAGTCAAAGGTGTCGTCGGCTCTTGATGAAAAGTAGCATTGTTATTGATCTGATGCTGGTTATTCTGTGAACAAAAAAACCAGCTGTTACATTACAATCAGACAACCGTCAATAAATTTTGATAAATTATAAAACATGATTAAAAACGTTTAATTATTAATCTTTTTTCTGTTGGATCTGATTTAGATAGAAATGATTAATGTAAAAAAAAAAATTGAAAAGAAAAAGTTTTTTTTTGTTAGACCCATACTTGGTTGAGAAAATGTTGGCTTCTCGGAGTCGCGGGCGGTGTGGGTGGTGACATGCTCTGCGAAGGTGTCAGCGGAGGTGAGGAGCTGATCCCGCTCTGGGGCGAATTCGAGCACTTGATGCCTCTCGGACTCAAGTCCTCCTGCTTAATCGATCTGGAAACACTGAAACTCACGCTATTCTTGGACCCTGCCGACGAGTTCTCTCGACCCGCCGAGCTCTTCTGCAGTTTCCGACGCGGCTGGTACTTGTAGTCCGGGTGCTCGCGCTTGTGATTAACCCGAAGCTTATCCGCTTGCTCGACGAAGGGTTTTTTATCATTATCCGACAGTTCTCTAAAACAAATATTGTTACAAGACTTATTTTTTCTTCGTCCTAGTAATCCTTCTGAAAATATGTACACGTATCAACTCCCTAAAAAAATGATTTATTTTAAATTGTAAAAAATTATCGCCCCGGGGTTTTGTTTGAAACTATTCACAACGTCGTTATTGTGTTTATCTACCTTCCTTTATCTGCTGCCCAACAGCTGTTCGCGTCAAAAGTTATTTGGCTACGTGTGAACTTTTCTTCTTGTTTGAACTAGATTCCCTCAGATTTTTATGAGAATTCGCGACACCTGAGGTTTTCTCCATCCGGACACCTTTTTTGTTGAGATGTTTTTCACTCGAGGGAAATATACAAGTTTTCTTTCTTCATTATTCCATCTGACAAATCATCGTCGTTAGGTTTTTTATTTTGTAGTTAGAACTCAAAATACAACTCAACAAGGTCGAGAGATCGCTAGATCATTATCAAGTTGTGTTATAAGATGATTCGTAACGGGGGGCGTCCCGTCGGCGAGGTCTCTGATTCTCCGAGCAAATACCATCTCGTTAGCAGTGACCGAAAATTGAATTTACTATAACGGCGCGGCCGGGATTAAATAGTTTATCTTCGCTGGTCACTCGCAAACGGTATTTTGTCATTTTGTTGAAAACCATCGGCCTGATTTTGATCAGTAACAAAGAAAAAAAACATCTACTTAATTTATAGATGACGCTGTACAAAGAAAGCGAATTGATGACTCTCAATGACTTGGGACAAAATTTATTAATTAGTTGATGTTAGATATTCCAAATAGTTGTTGGTCCGACGCGTCTTCACACTTGGAACATCAAACAGAAATGCTACGAATGCGACGCGCGCCGAGATCTTAGACATTTTCATGTCTCCTCACCGCTGCGAGTCGTTCGCATCTGCGATACTTCACCTTATCTGCGATCTGCTTCACAGACACGTGGTTACGATTAATTTCATCAAAATTATCCCTCGTGAATCGCGGCGCGAGCCTTTCTTTTCTCGAGAAAATAACGTAATGTTTTTTTTTCCTCCATCTCGCATCCGGTTTAACTGGGAAACAAATGTCAAACCATGCGCAATGCCAATTGGAAGAAATTGAGAACACATGCGTTATTACGTAATCCCAAGGGGACTTACTTTATTCGCCACATTTTAATTTTTTTATTCCTTTTTTTTTTTGTAGAAATAACATTTAATGAACCGGGTTGAAATTTTAGGTAAGAGAAATTGGAGATTGGGGATAAACATTTATTTAGAAAAATAAAGATTGGTTCCCTTTTTCGTGTGCTCAGGATCTAGGATTGGATATTTATAAAATCTTACATCACGAAACGAAAAATTGCTTGACACTTGAATGGGGTCATGACTTACGTAATAAAAATTCGAGTAGACCTCTGGGTGTCAAGTGGATTTTCATAGTATATTTTAAGAGACTGTCAGAATCGTATGAACTCTTTCAAACAGTTAATTCAATCTTTTTATTTTTTACTAAACATTGCAACAATGTAATTTTCATCTCGAAACTTTGTGGAAAACAAGAAAAAAAGGATAATTACAAATTAAAATAATAAAATTGAAAAATGAAAGAGACGTGAAGTGACGCGACGAAATATAAATTATTAAGAAAACGGAATAAAAAGTAGAAAAATGTTTATACCAACCTCCACAGTTTTCCAAGAGTTTTTGATAACTCAGCGTTATGTAAGTGAGGATACTGGTCCGCTAGTTTTTTCCGCGCTGCCTGTGCCCAAACCATGAAAGCATTCATCGGCCTTTTGACATGAGCTGTCTTCTTGTCGCTCGTACCCCTGTAAATTTTCAACATTACATTACAAATATTTCACACAATCTATCTTAATCGATCACCATCAAAACACTGAAAAAAATGAAACAAATAAATGTTTATAAAAATTTAAAAATAAACAGAATTTAAACAATTTGCGAAAAAAAAGATGAAAAACAATGACTTGCGGAAAAAAGGTACACATTTCTCACAAGAGTGTCAGTGTCTTTTTCAGTGGCTGCTAACCTCTGTGTCGAGATACTTAATAAAATCAAAACCTTGAAATAACACAACGTTCAAAACTTGACAGGCCAACTGATGTATCCTTTTCTTTTCTAGTTGATGATTTTATGTAATTTTTGATTCTGAAGTTTCCATTGCATTCTATCTAGGGCTTTTTTCATCTTTAGATTTTTTAGTTGTTTTTTTCACCAAATTAGTATTTTTATGTTTTTTTAAGATTAAACAAAACTTAAGTACCATCAAAAAAAGGCAAATTCATAAAAAAAAATTTTAAACTGATCAATCAAACAATATGCAAAACTCAGATCAGACAAAATGTTTACACGAATATGTCTGCAGAAGCGAGAAGTGAAGAGTGCCAATTAACACCAAGTCACTAACAAGCATCATCACCTTTGTGACAACATTGTGTCGCTTCTGGTGTTACAAGCGCAGCAGATTTCTTTAATAACGCACTCAATTTTTAGTTTTTTTTTTGTTTTACTTTAAGGTTTGCGAGTAGCTTATTTGTTAGGTCGCGTTTGGAACGTCATAAAGTTCAGGAAAATCAGAGAGAATGACGAACTTTATCAAGAGGTCGTATCTGGAAGAATAAATAGTGTACCCTTCTGCGTTTGATGATAACTCGCAATAAATGAGGGTGAATGATTACGATAAGCGTCAGCATAGCGATACACTGTGAGATTTGAATTGAACCTTGCTTCCGTTGTTCTAGGTAGAAAAAAAACGAATTGGGCTTTAAAATAATCACTTTTTCCCACGCCCTGTCAACTTGTGCAAACATTTCGACTCTCCGGCATTCCTCTGCACGTCGAACAAATTAAAATTGCAACACTACACGAGATTATGGCATGTAAAAGCGAAACAAACGTTTTGTGATATCAAAAGTGTTGCACTGCTCGTTAAAATTTGTGTTTTATCTGAATTACTAATTCCTTTTGTACAATTTGAATACAAAAACAATTTTTAAATTCTTATTTTTTTCGTTTCAATTTCATTGATTCGACGTAGAAAAATAAATGTTAAGTAAATAAACATTTGTTATTCATTAAATGATGTATTTTGTTGGTTTTCAAATTGATTTGATCAATTAAAATTGATCTCCTAGAACATCGATTACAATCGGGTTAAAGTTGAAGGTGCGTTTTTTATTTTAATCTTCGCTCACATCTGCGTTCAAAGCCATTAGAAATACCAGACCACTGCTCGGCCGTCAGAATATCGAAGTCGCAGAAAAGTTGCGGCGCTCGATCATCGCATTCATCAAATCAAATGGGACCGCCGACGTTACCGCAAATCGGTCATGATTTTTCCTCATTTAATTAAAAACATCCGAGCGATCCAAAGCGACTACCTTTTTTTCAAATACACCGTGCAGATTTTCCACGCTTCCAATCGGGTATTAATTAGACAATTTACGTTAATTGAAAGCCGGGGACATTTTTCTTCAAGTGTTTTTCCCAGGCTACGAAAACGAGTGCGTCATAATTGAGTTAGCGTTATGAGCGTGTTTTCTTGTAAGAAACAGAGAGAGAAAAAAAACTGCACCAGGCTTGTATATATTTTCCCTTGTGTCTTTTGTCGTGCCTGCCTTGCAACATTTGGTGTCACATATTTACCTTCAAGTCTCTTTTCTCCCTTGGATCTTATGCATTTAACGTATCGCTAATTTGGAAGACAGAAGTTGACATAATGGTGCGAAAAATTTAGATTTGAAGTATAGACAAGTTGACGTTCTTTAATACAACTTTCTGGATATTAACAATTTTATTTTATCAGTTTTTGTTTAATCTGAAGTTTTTTTATTTGATAAATATTTAATTGTCAAAGTAAAACGTCCATCAACTCTTGTTTTTGTACCTTTTTTTGTTAAGCTAATTTTAATTTCGCAAACTGTTTCTACAAAGTTGATTGTGCGCAAGGTAAGGTGAATTGCAACAGCCCCTCTCCGACATAAGCTCCTCCTCGATGCACATTACTCTAGTTCTGCCCTTTTCCAATATGGTCGCGAACAATTTTGCTACCAAGTTCTCAACATCAATTTTTTCATTTCATCTTCATCTTTCAAAATGATCAAAATTAACTTTCATCGTTTAATTGAAATTCAATCTATGTTCTAAAATAAGTAAAAAAAAAATTGTTGCACAACATTCAGTACCCAACTAATTGTAAACTGTCAGTACTAACTTGTTTGCAGTTGGTAACTGCGACCAATCGATGGACTCCAAAATATTGGTAACAGCCGCACTAATATTTTCACTCCCGTTCGCCTCGTCGTTGGCCATCAAATTGTTATTGTTCTTGTTGACATTGTTGTTAACATTGTGTCCATTAGTCATAGCGCCATTCAAAGGCGACTCCCCGGTCAAGTTGTCGAACTTGCGCTTCTGCGACATCCTGACACTCGAAGACCCCAAAACTTCTCGCAATCTTTATCCCAAGACCCGAACCACAGTCCAATAACAAAAAGTCAAAAAACCAAAATTTTATTTTTCAAATTCCAAAACTCTCGCTGGGGCGTTGCTCCCTGTCGAGCAAGTTCACTGATCTTTACTCTCCGGTGTCGAAGTTCGCACGTAACCCGTCACTTTGAATTAATCTCTTCCTTGATTAAGCGAAACGCGCGTTCTATCCACATATTCCGTACGAAAAAAAAGAAACTGCCCGACTCTTATCGTACCGCCGCGGAGCTTTTATCTGAAAGCTGTAAGAAATTTCCAAAACAATCACATAACTAGCAACGTTATTTCGGTGCCGAAAGTTTTATTTCACAAATCGACAACAAATTTCGGCTCCGTCACTTGCGTCCAAAACGCGAGATTAGCGGTTCAGCTGCGACTTGGCGTTTTGCAGTCAAACTCATGATTTGCAAAATAAGAGGGAAGAAAAAAAAGAAACCAGTCTTTTTCACGCTCGTTACACAGCCCAACTTGTCAAATTAGCGAGGAATCAAATTGTGCGGCGTGACTTACGTTCCGTACAGAAGTGAGGTGGTTGTATCGCCTAGGGCAGTTTCCACCACGCGAATCGGCGCCTCGTCGAAAGGCGGAGCTAACCATTGCCGCGCACACTTGTTGCTCTCCGAGAGCGAGAGAGTCGAACGTCCGAAGCCGGGAGTGCGACGCGCAACGAAAACAGTCACTGAGATAAGCCCCCCAAGCCAAGAGGGAACGTCGATACTCCGTTTTATGTGAATTGGCCCTCGAACGGGCCGTATCTCAATATGCTCGAGCACAAGTGGTTACTTTTTTTACGACTAGCGAAAAGCAACATTCGAAAATAAAATAAACTTCTTTTTCCATGAGGAAATCGTTCGGCCCCAATTCACAGATCAGTTTTCAATTTAAACTGATTTATTTGAGTCTTTCTATGGAAATCTTTTGGTGTCAAAAGTTTGATTTAAAGAAACAAAATTTTACAAATATTGAAAGATCAATTGAAATTTAGAAAAAAAATATTTGAATGAAACTTGTTATTTATGAGCGTATTTATATTTAGTACGGTGAAATGTACAACGAAATTCAAAAGATGGTTTATCAAGAAATAATACATTTCATTTATACAAAATATCGCAAGAAAATCGTCGTTACTTTAAAACAAAATTTAACGAATGTTTTAGAATGCTTAAACATTAATTTTTCGTATAAACACTGTTATCATAAACTTATGATCGATAAGTTGATTAAATAAAAAATTTTTTGAAGCACTTTACGGTTGTTACCATTTTTGCAGGTTTTAATAAAAATAAAAAAAATTCAAAGTCCTAATGGGGGATTAATACCTTTAGTTAGAATAATAAACATTTCTAAACGCTTTATTACTATAAAAAATGGCAACATTAACCAAACACCATAAAATGCTAGTCAACAAATTTGCTTTATAACGGCGTAATAAACGCAAAAATTTACTATACGTTTCAAAGAAACCCTCTAAAAAATTGAAAGAAATCGGTCTAGCAGGTCTTGAAAACATTTAGCAACTATAAAATACTGCGATTAAAAAATTATTTATTTTTATTTATTTATTTATTTATAATTAATTTATTAATGTTTCTATTTTTCAAATCATTCATCATCAAATATATACCAAAAATAAAAGTAAAGCTGTACAAAAATGTTTAGCAAATGTTGCTCGAAATGGAAGGAATATTTTTAATTTTTAATTTTTTACTAATCCGTCTATAAAAATTTTAGTACGAATTTAACCATTTTCTAAGTGCCATTTAGCCATTTTCTTAGTGCATTTTTTCGTCCTTAAATATGAGTTCTGTTGAACTGTCATAACAACATGACACAAAGTTGGACATCATTGACAGTCATATGTTCTGCTGAAGAAATTTACTTCTGAAAAATACATTGAAATTACACAAAAAATTTTAATTGTAAATTATATAATGGTTTCAGTTCTATCGGTATAATGTCAAAAAGAGGTCTTTAGATATTTGCCCGTACGAATATAATTACGAACGATACCTTAATAAATCCACACGTTCGATGTCTGTGGTCGATGACAGTGCAGAATGCAGCGAAACCCGCGACTCTGTTGGAGGTCTTCGTCGATGGGGCACACCTCCTGGGGGGTTACATGTGTCAAAGTACCATTGCATCTTATCCGACATTTTGTTCGGTACCTTTCAAGATTGGAACGAAACTACATGAACTGACCATTTACACAACCAGTACAGAGAGTAGAGAAATTTGTATTAATTTTAAAATCACCAAACCATATTCTTTTTCATCCCAGTCATGTTTTCTGTCAACAAATATCACAAAAGTTTACAGCCGAGATAAAAGGGAACGTTTTTCTTATTTTTATACGGGAAAAACGATTCTTATCTGGATTCCTTACAAGTCGCGGAGTGTTGTAGTGTGCACACATTGGCACCACGTGTGAAATCGGGATGTTTATATCAAAACGAGGAAAACAAATTAAATTCCGGTCTATCAAAATCAGTGTTATTGTTCGTCTTTTGCTAAATTTAAACTCGACCCGAGCAAACAGATCGAAATCGATAATTGGATCCGACACAAGACGAACATTCGTTTTTGTTATATTTTTAATATTTATTTTCTTTTTCATTTGTTTCAAATTTTTCAAATTTCAATTTAAATTTATGGTTGAGAAATAAAACCCACGCTCTTCTTTTCTCATCTCATTTATATAATTTACACTTTAACTTCTATCATCCTATCGAATCAAAAATATAAACAAGCTACGGAATGTTGGTCCATGAAATTTCACCGGGTGAAAAATATAATAGCGCTGGATGGCACACCAGTGAAAGCTTTCTTTGATCTTCTACAAAAGCTGCCACACGGCATTGACCGCAGTTTATATACGTGCATGTAAGAAGCACTGTTTTTGCTAGCTCATTCATTCATTAAATTTGTAGTACGTATAATTAGGCGCAAGCGACGACAGGCAATATGTCAGTATTCTTTCTTGAATATGCAATTTTTGTCCAGACTCCGAGGGTCGTCTTACATGAATCCTGGTACGTGACTTTATAAAAATAACGACCTGGCTTTAAAAGTTTTTCAGAAAAGTTGAACTCTCCCCTCAAAAAAAAAAACAAACAAACAAACAAAAAACTTGTGCAAAGTTTTAGCGCAAATTTAGCAAAATTAGACAAAAGATTAAAATTTGAACAATCTTTACACCATTAAAATTAATGTTTCCTTATAACAAAAACGCATATTTTTCAATAAAAAAAACGTTTTTCCACATTTTTGTCAGATCAACCAGGCAAAAAAATATATGCTGCCATATATAAAAAATATATGATTCCATATATGTGAATTGTGTATGCTACATATAGTTGCATACGAGGTTGCATATATGTAACATGAGTAGCTCCATATATACAGACATTTAAAGATGCCATTTTTCAATTCAGCATGTATGGCACCATATATAATACATATATATACTAATGTATCTTTATAAATCATCATTAAAGTTCAAATTTGTGTAATAATAAAAATGCACTTTTTTAATATCAAAAAGTTCGAACACAATTGACAACTGAATAAAAAAGAAAAATTCCCCGTTTCAACAAACGGGGAATGTTTAATTGTTTCTTCATCCACTGAATGATGTCTGGTTTAAACGATGTCATAACATAAAAGCCTGCAACGCGCGTTAGCATTGCGCTCGAAATCAAAACAACAAAAATAGAATCGCATCTTGAAGAAAAGAAAAAAACGGTGATGGGCGGATAAAAACTTTTGATCCGATTTGTTTATTCATTAGTCGATGATTAATCAGATTGTTCAGTCATCGGACGTTAGATCGATCTAAATATACGGTGGTGGAAAAGCATCTAATTATATAGGTGAAAAGCCATGATGTTCGCGATGACGATATCACAAGCGATCGGGACAAGATGAGTGCATCCCCACTCGGGTCGAAGAGGTGGTCCAGGAACCGCCTCCGTGATTACCATCTCGTTGTTGGACATGTGTGCGGGCCTGCATGTATCTCGCTCGGGGCTCACGTGTGTCAGCGGTGTGTGTCTCAGTGCGCGGCCAAAGCTTTCCTGATTCGCGGTGTTATCCATCTCCCTTGCATCTTCAGTTTTGAGCGATTACGCCGAACGTAACGTAATAAACTCCGCTGCTTCCTGTCCGACGATAAGCCCGAACTCCGTTGAGACCGATCAAAAAATTTACGATCAAGTGTGAATGAAAGAAAGTGCTATCAAAAAGTGAAACAAACTGTCGGTTTGTTGTGACGTGTGTACATGAAAGTGATAAGGTGATGAAATATACATCCAATTAAACTTGCCGATCCATGTGCTATCTTCATCGCGGACAATAAATATAAGTTTTGCGAAAAAATAAAAAGGAAAAGACGCGCTTTTCGGCGTAATTTCTGGTTAAATACTTGTCACAACACTTTTTGTAAGTTTTCTTTCGGACTTCATTGACAGGGTGATGGAGAAAACGCAGATCTCACAACAAAATGGCTTGTCCGAGGAAGGAAAAGCGATTTTGTCTAGGAGAGAAAACGGGTCCTTGGATGACGCTGTGGGGAAGTTGTTACAAGGTGAGGCTCAAAATTTGCGGCAAGTTGAAACTATTATCTTGTTCAAAGTTTTAAGAGTTTCTTTATCTGAAGTATGTAAAATTGTTTTTATACTTTAAACGAATGTTACGCGCATTTTTCAAATGATTATTACGTTATCGAACGGCAGTCTATAAAATTTGTTATATATATATTTTTTTGTTTGCTATATATGTAGTTTTTTCAATCACTACATAAAATATAAGAATTAATTAATCTACATTCAAATATTTGACAAACAATTTTACAAACAATCATAACCATCACTACATAATGAAAATTCTAAACATTTCAACAGATGTTACTTAGTTACAAATTACTTAAGTAACTTGTAATAAGCCAACTTTAGTACGTTGATTAATCGATTACAATTACACCATCTGAATCCTGATTTTTCTTTTAACTAAAATTTTGCCATTCGTTTAAAAATAGACAAACCTCCCAGGACCATGCCAACAAATCAAGCCAATATATTTTTATAGATTTTCACGTCCATAATTTAACAAAATAAATATGATTCGAATATAATTAGCCTCTTATTACTAACTGATTAGAGACAGTTGGGATAATTGTGACATGTGGGGTAATATGTGTCTACCAAAATTCACATACTTTCATTCAAAACAATTTTTCATCTTTAATTTCGATTTCATCATAAAACATTTTCATTTTGATAAAATATCAAATTTAATCGACTGTGATGATTACCCATACTTGTCACAATTACCCTAACTGCACCTATGTTGCTTAAAAATTTAGTCAAATTCAACTTCAAATCAAAGTGCGGGGCAATCGTTAACTTTTCGTCAACTAATAGATAAAGATCGCAATTCTAAAATTTCGAACACCAGACACGCGCCACTCGTATCAGTCTTTGGAGCAGGTTCGGATATATACCCGCGATATGCAGAAAATAAGATGTAAAAAAAGTGGGGATAGTGTCACAAGAGAAACTTGTGACGGGTCCCAGAAAGATTTGCGCGACAGGTGCTCCGAACGGAGCGAAACGCACAAATTATGTGCGTACCAAATTAAATCTGACACTTCTCGTCGGGCCTCAAATCGTACCACCTAACTTAATTTGTTGACACAAAATTAACTCGCACAGTTTTTGATTTTTGCAAAATTCTTTGATCTCATCTACCAAATCCGATAGAACGACATTGTCAACGTCTGCCTTTTTGCAAAACTGTACCATCGATTTAGATGAAAATGTTTGCGACACAATCCAAGTTGTATTGTAAACATTTGTTATCAACTATAAAAGTCGGTGAAAAGAAAGCACTTGAACGTCTCGAGACTGTTAGCTAATACACACTCGTCAAAGTATCCGATGAAGGAAATCTATAAAATGTCCAAGTTTACGAGATGCCTGGCGAGAAATGAGTCTGCATGCTGATGTAACTTTAAATATTTACCTAGGTCATCCTTAAAGTATCGAAACCTGACCGCTAGTTTTAAGAATTAAAATAGATCACACGGTTTTAAACCGTCTCGAAAAATAAAAATTAGCAGTTGGAAAACAAAATCTTGATCTTTGATTTTTTCTTTTTTGAAGTTAAAATTTTATTGTTACTAGATTTAGGATTGTTGGTGAGATGAAATATCAAGATGCAATTAATCTAGCAAAAATTGATCGTGTCGGAAATTGCATTCGGACAAATCGTCTAAGAAATAGTGTTAAGGATTTTGATGCCAGGTTGTCGACAAGTAGGTCGTTGTGATGAAGTTAATGTAGCAAATTCGGGCGACAGGTCGCTATTGACGAACGGAGACTAGCCAAACATCAGTTCTTTCATCATCAGACAGCACGCTATTGTAAACGAAGATCACACCGTTGCCGAATCAACTTCCACTATCAAAACGAGCATCGTCCAGAGACCGCACAATTGTTTTCTGTTCAGCCCTAATTAATAAATCAAACCAACACTTAGGATTACATCCAACTAGTTATCATTTCTATCATCATCATCCCTATACAAATTTTATTTTACACATATCTTGATCCAAAAAAAAAAAACAAAACAAAATAAAAAACAAAAATTATTTTATCTTAAATTTTTTTATTACATGATATTTTTGCATTATTTAAAAATTTGGTTAATTCAATATTATTTGAAACATTTTCTTTGTCGCTCAGCTTAAAAAAGTAATGTCAAACACTTACAAGCCATGGCTTTACCGTTTGTGACGACATTTTATTACATTTTTTGTTTCGCCATTGCCATAAAAAAAGAGAAGGTTCCCTTTTACTATAAATCTTACCAGCCATCCGACTGAGTTTTCTGCGCGACACATCCAGGGCGCGTACTCGGATTTCGTAACTTGCGTTTTCGGCCAGGATCGAAAATACAAATTGGACAAATGGTGCGACAATTCATAGGAATTATATTCTGAGTGTTTCGGCAACCCTTTCCGTGTTTCTGCGTAAAATTTTTGACTCCTCCAATGCGGGGCCGACACAGGCACCGCTTAGATGGACCGAATCCTCCGTGTAATTAGTCGCCTGGTTGTCCTTGGTGACAATTCATGACACATACGTGTGTCAAATTTGTCATGTTCGCTTGCTCTTCAGAATAAATTTTTTTAATCCATTTTTTTAATTTTTTTTATCAGTCCATTGAATTTTAATTTTTTTTTCTTATAAAAATGAGTTTAATCTTTAATTTTATGGTATTTGATCTCAAAGTGCTCCCATTAACTAATGTTACAACCAGATACTCAGACTATTATTTGAAAAAAAGCCTAATTAAGATACGAAAAGTTATCAAAAGTTTAAACACAAAGAAATCCGTTATATCATAATATAGAAAAATAATATCTTTAGTGTAATGTCGTAAGATAAATTGTTTTAGCTCATTTACCATTAAATTTTTATTAATTTATTGCGGATAAGATAATCGGATTTATAGCTCCTGAACTACACATCACATTCATTCAGTGTCATCTCATGATGATTTCGAAGAAATAAAAATAAGTAATCGTGAGTTTTAATGAAGTTATAAAATTGGCCATTGGCGAAAAAAGACGGAAAGGTCAGATAAATTTGAATTTGTTAATTGCTGGCGAGTTAGTGCAGGCGATTAAACAACAAAATTATCGGGCGAGTTTCCATGGTTTGGAGGAGTGGTACGATAGAATTGGTATCGGAAAATGGGTAATCTGCAGGACCACCGGGCGCGAGCACTTTCTTAGATTCTAAAAACATAAAACCGTAGAACCATATCTTGTCCGATGAAAACCAAATACAGCCACTTAAATGGTTGTTTGAAGTATACAAAGTGAGGATACAGGTGCTTTTTTATCAAAGCCCGACACCTTTCTGTATGTTATACTAAAAGTTAACGATATTTTCTAATTTTGTTGCAGCTGTTTTATTTTCTTTTTTTTTTATTATGTTTCAAGTTTTGTTTTTCAACAACCTGAACTTTTAATTTTAATTTTTGGAATGAAAATGATTTTTTGCAATTTCAACTGTTTAGAAAATTTAATTAAAAAAAGGAAAATTAATCGTTTAGGATTCAACTGGACACTGTTCCCTGTAACATCGAGATCAGGAAATCGCCGAACAACGCACGTAAAACGCCCGATGAACGCGTTTATGGTATGGGCGCAGGCAGCCCGTAGGAGATTAGCGGAACAGCATCCACAACTGCACAATGCAGAATTATCAAAAACCCTTGGCAAATTATGGAAGTGCGTATCCAATTTTCGATTTACGTAACAGCGAACAAATATTTTTTCATTTTGCAATTTCTTGGTCCGTGCTGAGTCTGAGTTAGAGATGATGCGAAATTGGACCCTCTCCAAAGTTTCTCCGCGACAGATGCAAATTTTTATAAGTATTTTCATTGCAATACGCAAAAGGCTATTTGAAAATTGAGTTTAAGTATTTTTTTAATCAAATTATTTGAAATGTTGATAGATTTTGTTTTTTGTGTAGAATGTTGAGTGATAATGAGAAGCAGCCTTTCATACAAGAAGCAGAAAGATTGAGAAATGATCACAAAAAGCAACATCCGCATTACAAGGTACTGTTAAATAAAATTAAATAAATTAATTAAAAAAGAAACACTTCAATATTTAATTAAACATAATTTTAAAATAAAAATTAAATTTCTGTTTCAGTACCAACCTAGACGAAGGAAACCGAAACCAGAAGACCAAGCGAACATGTTAGCTCATCGGAATTCAATTTCTCTGATGCCGATGGAAAGTCCAAGTCCACCAGAATGTAGTTACAAGCGACTCTACTCGGACGCAGGAAAACCGTACGAGCGACCACTTCCATCCACTTATCCCGAGCCGACGTTAAGGTCTTACCAAGATTTCCAAAACTCAGCATACTCCGAGACCCTCAAGTGCAGCGAACAAAATCTTAAACATTATGAATCCTTGTCCAAGTACGAGCCTGCTTCGAAAACTTATCCGGAGCCCAAATGTTTAGATGCGTCGAGACACCATGAGAACCAACTCAAATGCACGGAGATGCAGAGCAAAACGTACGACCTGCCGAAGAATTATGACCTGCAGAGGTTCCCCGAGCCGAAAACTTATCCTGAGAGTTTCAAATATTCTGACATCAGCAACTCGATCAAGTCTTATGCCTGCATGCACGGCCAATATTACGGGACTCCGGAGGGTTACCCGATTCACGAGGAGAACGATTACCAAACGCAACCCGTGTCGTCACACACGTTCTATCCTTACATCTCGGCGTCAATGACGCAACCCTATTACATGGATCCCAGATAAAAATTTTGTTAATCTTGTTTTTACAACGACTGAATCTTATTTCTTTTACAATAAAATTAGTAAGTCGATTTTTGTCGTTTGTGTGACTTTTGTGTTTCAGTCATATTTATTGTCTGCCACTTGACTAGCAATGGATAGCATTTATTGTATACTTACCGTAGATGTTAGATCACATTTTAATCATGTACTTAATCATGTACTTACAAATATAAAAACCACATTAAACGTATTATAAATCCACCTTATTTGTAAAAACTATTCTTAGTCGAGATTTTGCGAATGTAAAAATAATTCAAATATGAAAAAAAATGTTTGAGTTTCGTTTATGTAATTTACTTTGAAATAAAAATAGCGACAGATTAACAATTGCCTAAAGTTATAATGCATATTAATTTAAATATTAAAGATTGGGAAGTGAAGAGAATCAACCCATGATGTGGTGAAGAACATGGTTTAATGATGAAAGGTACATACATATTATACAATTATCATTGAAGTACGTAGTTAAATCGCACAATTTAAGATGATAACTCCATAAGACGACCCAACTAGGCGTACTATCGGATGGTCAATTGTTCGTTCACCGTTTTATTAACTGATTAATCGCCGAAATAATCTGACAGTGTGTATCTTACCATGCGCGTTCATACTTGAGAATGATATATAACCGTACGCACGCAGCATTCCAGGAAGAAAATTATAATCGTGTGATTAATTTTCTTAATTTTGCAGGATTGTTGATTTTCGGTTTTGCCATCATTTACAGAAATTAGATCTCTTTGTCAGTTACAACACACAGACCGAAATCGACGACCTTTTGTTTCTCCAAATCATGATTCTCCTATGTCTTTTACAATCAACAACAAATTCGTTCTTACAGGACGCTAAATCAGATCTCACCTCACGATAGATTCCTCCAACATTACATCAATCTTATAATTGTTTTTTTAACGTTCATCACCCCAACTTTATGTTTTTAGTTATAGACGTGATTTGTTTTAAAAATGTGTGTCAATTTGTTTCTCAAAAATAAATATTCTCGATTGGAAAAAGAAAAATATGTGAACACACATTTTATACAAAGATGATAGATTTCATCAGTTGAATTTATTGGATGAAGACGTGTCCTATAAATGATAAATTGTCCCTTAAGTACAAAAATCATGAAACCGCTTAATTACAGATTACAATGCATCGTTGGATGTCAATCGGTGTTCAGCCTAACTTGTACAATTTGTAATGGTGATTTACTTTCTGAACGTTGCCCTTCGCTTTTGCATTCGTAAAATCATATATAAATTACATAGAGCGATTATTTACAGCGAGTAAATTGAGACATAGTCGAGTTTTAAGCATCTAGTCGAAGTCATTTAAAATAAGTTAGATTAATTAATATATCCAATATATCGTGTATACGTATGTGTCCCTTAACGTTATCATGGTGGAAGAGTAGCTGTCACCTAATAAAAACCTTGAAACAATGCAAAAATCAATCGTTTGATAGACTAACTTTTTACAAAGCATCCAAGACTTATGCAACGCTTATTTTTACCCGCTATATAAATTGGCATTTTTCATTTCGATTAACTAAGATTTTTAATAAATTATCATCTCAACAATGTTGCAAGCCATCTCTCTACTTTTCTGTAATAAATTTTATAAAAATTTTCTCATCTTCGCCTTCTCTATACTAATATACACAATATTTACAAGATATCTTTTCTTTTCTTTTATTTCATTTTATTATTTTTTTTTCCTTTTTTTTTCATTTTATAATTATTTATTGATACGAATATACTATTTACAATTTCACTGAGTTGACTACAAACTCAGAATCAACCGTATTGAATCTATACGTTTACGGTTTCTTTTCAGCTTTTCAGATCTGAAGTACTCTACTGCGCACATCATACCAGTTAATCTTAATGTTTATTATTTACAAACTTTTCACTTCTTGCTATGTACAATGTTCAGGTTTTAATTATAAGTTCGTGTTGTTGATAGATGATAAACAATGAAATTACTGTGAAAGTTTCATAAGTACTCAAAAAACGGTATTTTAGATTCGATTGTGTTTTTATCTCAATTCTAATTTGTGATATCCTATTATGCTCAGATTTGTTTTCATATAATTTACAATTTTTTAATGTTTTTTTTGTTCCTAATTTCTTTTTCTCAGTAGATTTATCGGTAAAGATTATTTTAATTATTTGGGGATTTAGAAATAATTAAAAACGGAAATTTTGTGGAATAATTTACATTCTTCACTAACTTGTTTCTCTTTTTTCTTGTTTTATTATATTTTCGAATAATTTTTTTTCTAATTTTTTGTCTTTATTTTTAGTTATAATTCTTAGGGCGATACCATTTAAGTCTAACTGAATGTTTATACATTCATAATAATCCCGTGATAATAAAAATTCGACTGGTCTGTCAGTTTAAATGGGCATGCCAAGTTTGCAAGAACAAAGCATGGACGAGGCTAATTTTTGTTTCACGGGAGCTATTTAAAATACATATAACTTATAAAAACTCAAGTACAAATTTTTCTAAATGTTTGCTGTCTCAAAATGCTTTGTAAAATATCATATCAAAAGAATAATCAAAATATTGATTTTTGAAAATTTGTCATTATCTACAGTTGAGTATAAAATTGAAGAAATCGTCAAATGGAACGTCATCTGTAATGATCGCATTTCAAAGTTGCGTCAAGCGTAGTTTTTACATTTCATATTATATCACTTTTTGTCATAGCTAAGTTTGATCACAATCCACTGCTCATCTTCACCTTTGTGAATCTCAGATATTGCACAGTACCTAAATAATAACTTTTTTTTTCACTCGACCTCATTTAGAACATGTTTGCAGAACCTTAGTGAAGCAGATAAAATAATTTATTCGTGTCTTGTGGCACATGAATCATGATCAACGAAACTAGATCAGATATAAGATTCGTCTTGACTCAGCTAACTTCGAACGTCAATCACGACATCAAAAAAAAACTAAAAACAACATCTTGAACATTTCTTATATGCGTTCCCGCTTGTGAATTTGCAACGAAATACACTTCTGATGCCAAAAATTATATACAAGTTGACGAAAGTATTTGTCATTATAACTACGTTTTTTTTTCGTTTCTCCCCGTTTTTTCTTTTTTTTTTTTTTTTAATTTTTTTTTTCGTTTTTCATTTTACCTTTTTTTTCATTTATGAATTTACTTTGCTTGTATTTTGAGAAAACAAATTTTCTCAATTGATTTTATCAACAACAAATAGCGAAAGATGAACTTTTCAAAGAAAGCAGCATGTGATTCTGCTCGCTTGTTTTAAACGACTAACTTACTTCGGGCAGTGAGTGATGTCGATTGAAGACTCTCTGTCGTACAAAGACTTCATGAGATCTGCTGATGTAGAGGTCATGTACTTGAACAACTCTCTTCATTTGTTGTTATAGGAACATCCTGCAAATGACGAACAAAAAATTTAATAATCAAAAATAAAGTGATTAAAAGGTTTGTAATTTCATAAAATATTAATGAGATATACTCACAAGCTTTGGTGATGATTGTGTGCTTGGTTGTGAGGATTCTGAGTCTATTTTACATCTTTTAGATTGTTCAACACTAACGTCAGTCATTATTTTTGAATCATCCTGTGAAACATTACAAACAGTTATGAAAATCTAAAAACAAAAACTTGAACCAACGTACTTGGTCAAATATTCTTAACTGTTACTAACTTTTGAAGTATCTAAATCTTGAGTCGATGTGACAGAATCGGCTTCGATCTTCCTTTTCTTAAAACTGGCATCTTCTGACACTCGTTTACGCTTCTCAGATGGGCTGGAAGTAGACCCAGTGCTGGTGTTCATATCTATTGCAGATGTGCTGCTGTTGGCCTCACATTTTTTTACACCCGACAAACTACTATCGCTGATGCCTTTCTTTGAGACGGGCGCTGTGGTTTTATCTTTCTTCAGAATTTCCACAGGTAGATAATTGATCAGGTCTTTCTTCTTCACGTGCCTCACTTCAATTAGCGTACCTTCTTTTTTATAAGCACTTTCAGCACAAACTTCTGAAAAGATTATCAAAATCATCATCATGCACAATTCAAGCTTATTAATTAAAAAAAAAAGAACATTGACTTACTCAGACTGACGAAATCAAAAATAACTTTTCTGAGATCGACCTCTTTTTGTTCCTTCTGAAACTGCAAACCAATAAACCACATGGAACAAAGGGGATACTCCATCGCTTCACTTGGCTTTGGTTTCGGAGAGAATGATTCCGGATTAACATGGGCAAGAGCAACGAATTTTTTTTCTAGAGATACTGAAAATCAAAAAATATCCAGAGTTAATAATTATTTCAAAATTCCTTTTTAGTATCTTGATAAATAAAAAAATGATGATACGTACAAATTAAATATCGAATTCTGGATTCAACGAGTCCACACCACTCAACGTGATCTTCAGGTGTCAGGCTGCTCGCTATAAGTACAATATAATGCTTATATTTGGCAAAGAAGTTCGGTGGATCGAACAGTTTTGTCCACGTGGCTCTTCCCATGATGATATCCTCAGTTATTGCTAAACCTTTGTCAAACGATTCCTTAATAACAGCCAAAGACGAGTTGCTGACATTGTAAGTTGAGTTTTGTTGCGGGTAAGCCGGTGTGATGATGGGCATGAGGTGAAATCGATCCGCAAGAACGTTTCTCGGGTCCCAAACGGGGAAGCCTAAGTCTATGTTATCGGGCTGCTTAAGCAAAACTGGCTGCGGCCACTTCCACTGCGAAAAGACGAGGAAAAACTTTTCGATGATGGTGGAAGCGCACGCCTTTGGGTACAGTTGACAAGTTCTGGCTACAAGGATGGCCCAGGAGACGCCACCGAGGTACCCCAACGAGTTACTGTAAATGCCTTGCTTCTTAGCCCACAGTTTGATCGTTCGCAGAGCCAACCGAAACGCAGTCTTATCGGGTACGAGATTCAAAATCGCGTCAGTTACTCGACAGCCATTCAAGCTTAACACATCCTTGTGAGTCAAATGCTTTAGGATTCTGTCGTCACTTAGATTGATATCCTCTGTTACCTCCTTAGCATCCAGATTCGCGAACAGCATGTCGATCTCTATCCCGTCGAATTTCATTTTGATTACAGGCACAAAGGCGTCCTTAACGGAGCGCAAATCGGTCACTTCTTTTTGTTCCCTCAGCAGTTCGTAAAACGAACTGAAATAATCGTTGCGGCTAATGAGACGCGGTGTAACGCACAACGCGTCGATATCAGCATTTTTGTGGTGAACGCCTAATCTGTATGATCCAAATGTGCAAACTACTCCTCCGACCTGAAACAGTTCATCCTAAATTAGGTTTTTATCAACCTCGAACAAAATTTTAACGATCTAACTTTCTTTTCTTTGGTTACTTGGTATTTCCTTATCTTTTTTCTTTAGAAAAGTGATTACTTAATAATCCTAGAGTATCCTAGAATAATCTATTTATGACTTTTATAATACATACTAATAATATAAGTGATTTTTATTTTCAGATAATTAATCACCGGATTAATATTATAAGAGCTGGTCAAGGTATATAATAGCCTGGGAAATTTTAAATTGTCAAAACTTTAACGGAAAATTTTATCTTTTCTGTGAACTTGAATCCTCGTTATCGCATTTTTGAATTCAACATTTTTTATTGATATTAATAAAATAAAATATAAATAAAATGACAAAGCCCAAACATAACCTATCCGATTTCATCATCCTGTTATAAAACCGTAAGACACCAGTCCAAACGTTCTACTTTGCATCGGTTATGAAAAGTAACCACTTTCATCAACTGACTAATTTTGTCGTGATTATATTTCAAAATAAAAACAAATAAATCTCATGTAAATAAACAAAAGAATGTCACAGCCATTGTTGACAATTAGAAACATCGAATTAACATAAACAAACACGGTGAAATTGTACGAATGGAAATGAATTTTGTTTGATAAGAAAAAATTTAAATAAAATTTTTATTGTTAAAAAATTGTTTTTTGAAGAAACAAAAGAGAAGTTGCCAAACTGATTCCAACAATTAGGCTCGAAATTTTTGGAGTAATTAAACATAAACGTGTCCGGGGATTCACAACAAACGAACCACTTCACAAAGACAACTCAGCAGATACACGTCAATTGGTGAAACGGCCAACTGTGAATGTTTACAAACAAAATCGCACGACATTGTAAATAATCACCACAAAATCGTGGCACCAGCGAAGAAAAAAGAAAAGGAGCACCTGAAAATCGTTCACGCGGGCCGGGAAAACGCCGAAAAACGAGTTTTCAAAGTTAGAAAAAACAATGGAAAAACGGGACGCAAAGTGCGCTCACCTTTTCAGCAATGTTGGGCGGCAGGTTCTTTTTCAAGCTGAGCGCTTTTGTCCATTCTCTGACCAGGCTATTAAGCTTGCCCAGAATGTTCATCCGGTGCTGGATCTCCGACTCATCCTCAAAAACATTGTAAGTTCTCAAAACTTTTTCCAAATCGTCGGTGCGAGTCAGGTCGCTGGGTTTTGGCTCGGCGGTGCTTATAGCTGAAGTAATGCCGAAAATCTTAGGCTCAGCCTGTCCGTTTAATGGGGACCCATTTTTGTTACTGCTGTTCGGACTTGTAGAGCTTTTCCAGCCGTTGTTTTTTTGTTGCGACCACATGTTGTCTCATGCGCTTGACAACAACAACAATCGGACTATAGAGGAAACTGGTGCAACGCACACGAAATGTGTAACAAACGAGAATTAAGCACAAACCGATAACTTCACGCTCATCGTCAGTGCAACACAAGTTGGTGACTAACGTGACAACAGTTACAGTCACTAGATATCATGGAAAAAGATCAAAATGGCGACCAACCACTTTTGTCTACAGAGTTGGAAATGCCACCGCGCGAGGGCGCTGGTGTCGGACGGCGGCAAATTTGAGTTTCACAATTGTTAGTTACCCAAAAAAGAGGATGAAAAGGAAAAGGAGAAAATGAAAAGTTGTATTGTTTTTTTTTTAATATCTCTTATTATTGAATTTTTACATGAGAACGAATGTTTGCCAGGGGAAGCGTTGACATAAAGATACATTTCATTGAACTACAACTCCCATCGATGAAATTAACTCTAGTTCTGTTAATCATTATATTTTACCGGGGAATCTGTTCTCTTCGATCTGGGTATCCCATTTTTCGATCCACGAACCGGGACAGATAGTTGTGTACACCTTTTTGAAGTATTGACAAGCTGGGTAATTCTCGCTGTGCTTCTTCGAGCATCGGTGGAAATCTAAATAACTGGTGTAGCAGTACCTGTCACAAATTACTTTTTCAGTTAAACGAACAGTGGCAATCATCAGAGTTATATTATCAAGATTATCTTCAGCTAATAGATTGAAAACTTGTACTCAGATATAAAAAAAAAATACAAACGTTTACACCAAGTCCCAGAGTATACTGAGGAACCTCTCAAATTTACATATTTCGTTTTTTTTAGTTTACAGTAATAAATAAATTTGACAATTGATAAATAAGTAAATCAAAAATAAATAAAAGTTACAAAGTAATCTGTCGAATCTTGTTACATGAATTTAAATCTAGGTTGATTAAAAGATTCGAGTGAGAAGAAAAGAGATCTAGGAGATATAAGCGGCCTTTCTAGTTTCAATTGATTTCCTGCAAATGGGACAGAATTTGGTTCGCATAGAAGCGGAGCAGTTTCGGCAGATGCAGACGTGACCACAGGGAAGCAAAATGATTTCGCGCTCATTCGTGAGACAGACAACGCATAGTAGTTCTTCGCGCTGAACCGATCTAGTCGGGGTATCAGTGCAACTAGATGTCGAAGGCATGTGTCGTCGTGGCCTTTCTTCCTCTTTTGATTGTGTACAAGCGTACCACGCCGCAGCGCCTCCAACCAAGGTCCCGATCAAACCGGCCGCCAAAAATCCTGGCCATCTACTGGAGAATTAACCTTTTTGTATTGAATCATCCTAAACTTGAACAATCACATACAGATGTCACCAACATTGATTGAAAAATTATAACAATAACAATGTCCTAGCATACTCTGAGTACTTGTGATTAATGAAAAAATCGTCATCGAGATGATACAAATTGTGAATGATTTAATTTTCCTGACAATTTAGTACATTTTTTGAATGATAAAACCTGAAAATTATTATGAAACGATACGACAAAATTGCAACATGAACATTTAATTAACACTGGCGGCCTCTGGATGAACTAATAAACATGGCGCCCGTAGTCGCCATGTTTATTGCGATACACTGGCGCCACTCGACTCAGTGTTAATTTTCTTTGCCAATTCAAGATTGTTTACCTAGTTTGATTCTGGTTAGGGAACCGTGGATCCGGAGGAATGACATACTCCTCCAATTTGGCGTTTTCTTCCGGTGTGTCATATTTGGATGGTCTTAATGGTGGCGGGTCAGGGATACCGAACACCATTTTGAAGTGACTAAGATTTTCTTTTTATCTAAAAAAAAACATTTGATTGATTTGATTGATGAAAACAAGAGTCACAAAAAAACGTGTCGCTCCAAATCTGTAAGAACTTTGGAGGTATGCAGAGTAAATGACGGCTGGTCTCGTGTCATCACTTAGATTTATTAAATGAAAAAAACATTAATCTTACACCGACGACTAACTTTAATACAAACTATCTATACCTGAACAATCAGAGATACTCGATTGGAAATAAAAAATATTTCGTATTTATATATTTATCTAAAAGCGTTCGACGTTCCGACGAAACAAAGAAGTTCGTTCCTTTTTCCAGAATTGGGACAAAAATAAACAACATGTCTATCTCTCGCTCTCATTTGAAAGTCTCTCTTCAGGTGTCACTTATCACTCGACACGAATAGCTCCACAAAAGTCTTGAACATTCGGTTTTGACCAAATGGACGCAAAAACTGTACCTTATTTTCACACAAATCCAAGATACAAGAAAATCTTTCGAACAAGTCCAAGCATATATTTTTGTTTTCTGTCCTCCAACAAAACATCTTCCGTAATATAATATTATAATATAAAAAAATGCGATCGTAAAAAAAATAAATTAAAAGAAAAACAAGAAGTTCCGGCAACGAAGGGAATCGCCAGGTGGCGCCTCATTTCACCAGAGGTCGCGTGTTGTCTTCCTCCTGGCAGCAGACCTCGCGGTACTTTTTGACCTCAGCCATGTAGAGCGACCAGGCGTCCTTGGGCTGTTCCGGAGTTTGCTCAACTTTGGGCTTGGCGACCATGCCGGTCTTGAGTATCCGTCCACCGCGGCGTTTGCCGACCATGAGCGGAGGTGGCGCCGCCGGTTTCTCCTCTAGCACCGAACTCGTCGGCTGCTGTTGCTGCGCCTGGCTTTGCATTTGTTCCTGCATCTTTTTGAACATCTCCATAAAGCTGCCGTCGTTCTTGAAGGCGTTCGACTGCACCGGCGCAGTTGGCGCTGCATCCACGTTTTCCTCGGCGCGGTTGTCTTCGTAAGAAGGCGCCCTCTGATGGCGTCTAGCGGAATCACGTTGGCGCTGACGGTCGCGGCTTCTGTTACGGCTGCGACTTCGGCGACTCCTATCGCGCGACCTTGAACGCGACTTGTCTCTGCGCGAGTGTCTGCTGGACCTCGAGGATCTGTCTCGATCGGAGGAGCGCGACCGCCGCGACAACCTCGGCGACCGCGAGTCGCTGCGCCGACGACTGCTGCGCCGCGGCGAACTGTTTCTGGGCCTGCGATAATCCGGCGATGGTGATCTCCTCGATGATTTGCTTTTATGTGATTCGTGACTGGCGCTGTAGCGCGGCGGAGACGGTGGAGACGGCGGCGAATCCATGCCCCTTGCTCACCAGAGCTCTGCGCAACCTACAAGGATAGAAACTGCCTTCTATGAGTAACCGGCTTAACTTGTCGCTTGTTGCCGTTAATGTTCACTTTTATTGTTCTGTCTTATTTTATCATTTAATTTTTTGTCTTTTCTTTTTTTTTTCATTGCTTTTGTTTTCAATGTTAAATTTTGTAGATTCAGGAGACTTTTCGAACGAGAGATGACTTTTTTTTCATCGTTTTGTTTGTTTGCTTTTTTTCTAATTTTTTGGTTCTTTCAGGATGCTTTTGATGGTATTTGATTGCATCCTTTGAAATGTTGAGTTGGACATCAGGTTTCTGCTGTACAAAGTATCTTACAAATTGGTGGCAACGATTCACACGCGATACTTTTCTTAATGTTTGTTTTTTTTTGTTTTTAAAGATGCAAATCACGGAACCAAACACAAGTTACAAAGACGTTTTATTTTTTTATTCTTAGTATGTTAGAATCTTATTTCTTTTTCTATCAAGTTTGTTTGATTAATGAGCTAGTAGACATGCTACAATAAAAGTGGTTGTATTTTTTTTCTTTCATTGTTTTTTTTTTTTTTTTTTTTTTTTTTTTTTTTTTTTTTTTTTTTTTTTTTTTTTTTTTTTTTTTTTTTGAATTAATGTTTTTAATCCATTGTAGATTTAAAGTAACTTCAAACCATAAACGAGTAAATTAAAAATTGTTTTTGTCATTGGCAAAAACAAGTTTGAATTGTTATTTACTCAGTTTTGTTTTTCGTTTTACAGTAATTTTCAAGTTTATAAATAAACAACCTGACAAAACCGGACAAATTTGGTTGGTACAGTATATACATCACATGTTATTTATTCAGGTATAGATAAGATTTGTTATATAAATAAATTTTCCCCTGTTTCATTTACTCTGCATAAACAAATTCTCACTATTTTGTTTCTTTCTGTGAATACAATTTCAACTCTATGACCACATTAAGTGTAACTTTTATTTGTTTTCACACAAAATTTTTGTGTTGATTTGACGTCGTAGTGAAACATACACAAAAGCCTCAGCTTATTTTCACGCACACAATCAAACGCATGTTTTTATTCCAACGTACGACCGAGCTTAAAGCGATTAAAAGAAAAAGGCCGTCACACGTAAAATATTATACCGGAAATTGGGGGCCTTATCGTTACTTAAATTTTATATTTAATTGCAGCCAGTTAGATGGAAACTTGATTGACTAACCGATCGAGCTGAAAATGAGACTGTCAAGGGTGCGATGAGAATTCAACAAGGTTTCGAATCAAAAATTACTGGTCGAAAACCAAGGATCAGTTGGTCAATCTTACCGAGCAATTTACAGCGAACGAATTTGTCAATCCAACACAAAATTTTGCGCTAAATCAAGCACGGACAACGAGGCTGTTGATCGTGATTGTCTTGCAACACGTTGGCCGATAGAATTTACCTAAAGTTACACTTATTAACGCTATGCTTAATACCTTGAAAAGCCTTCTTCGATGTCGAAAAACAATATGGCGACTGATCGTCAATCGAACAGGCTGAACAGTTACGTCACATTGCGTCTTCTGGAAGGTTAAGCTCCGTTTACAAATTTGCGTCTAAAGGGGAAACATTAAAAATCCCTATATTTTAGAAAAAAAGCTGTTTTTGAAAAAAACCCGCGAAATCAATCTGAATTGAACGACAAAATAAATTAACAATTAGAAAAGATATTTTAGTCTCAATTTCAATTTGCTTTGCAAACTTCATTATTATTTTATCATTTTTTTATTTTTTATAACTTTAGCAATTTAAAGGAATGACAACTTTATTTATATATTTATTTAAACTGTTCAAAATTTGATTAAAAAACACAAATACCGGATTGATGTAAAAAAGTTACTTAATTATGAAAAAATATTGATATAAAACAATTCAATTTTATTAAAATTAAAAAATTGTTCTTAATTGTATAAAAAATGCATTAAAAAAATATATTTAAAAATTTATTTTTCAGAAATTATATAATTTATTAAAAAAAAATGTTGATTTATTTAGAGGTCATCGCTGCTTCTTTGCGTTTCCAGCAGATGGTGTTACGCGGTCGGAAAGAAAAATATCTCCATCGCGTACTCCAGTAGTGCTGGTCATCATCGCTCTATTTTACTTTATCTAAGTTCATCAATGTTCATTCAAGGACGTCATTCAACGTGATTGTATCGAAAGACAAGGCACACTTGACCTTAGATCTTCAGACCAGTCCAATAGTCGGTTCGTCGAGGGCTCGCACTTTTGTCTCGTTTTGTCTCTTGCGCGGTTTCAGCGAATAATCAACTGAAATGGTAAGACTCAGAGTAGTCTATTATTATCATCTAATCGGCCAATTTTCGGCGCAACCTGTTTCAACCAACCATTCGAAAATCATACCAATTACGTTCTTATTAAATTCAAATTCACTCCCACTGTCTCATTTCTTTACTTTTCTCTCGTTACATTTTTCAAATTTAGACTTTAATTATTCAGTTTTAACAATCGTTAATAATTCATCAACTGAAAAATGTTATTTTTGAAACGTGGACGTTTTCTATCGTAGAAGTTGATTGTTATGATTGTCAGTGACACTTTAGAGTCGCAATTATTCAAACTATTTAGTTTCCATTTTGGAGCACAATAAAAAACGCTCCGAAATTTCAGAGCACAATTGAAAGTGCTCCAAAATTTCGGAGCACTTTTCAAACACCGGCTCCCAACTTGTTTATTTTAAATGATTATCACATTTTTTTAAATGAAATTTTCATTTATTTAGTTATGATAATTATGATGTATATTATATACACAATTTCTTATTTTTTATCTCACTTTGTTGAAGCATTGGTTTCTAGACAGACACTATTGACTAGAGTTACAGTTTTGAAACTGTGTTACATAACGATATTATCAATAAGATCTTGATTTTTTCATTTGATTTCTCAAACTCGAATCAACAAACTTTCTAAAACACTATTTTAAATAGTTGTAACAAAGTTGAAAAGCAAAAAGCAAAAAATTGTATAAATTGTATTAATTATTTTATTTCAAAAACTGTTTACGCAACCGTACTTTTATAATTAATGAGTAACTGTAACAGAACCCTTGTGATGGAATTGTATTTTCCTAGACACAATAAATAATCTAAGTTGAAAAGCAAAATAAATTCATCTTGTATAATACCTTTTATTAAATTTCAGACCGAACCAATTAATGTGGTCGTAACCGGAGCAGCAGGGCAGATAGCTTACTCCCTGCTGTACCAATTAGCGGCAGGTTCAGTGTTTGGACCTGATCAACCTATCAATCTACGTCTCTTGGATATCGCTCCTATGATGGGAGTTTTGCAAGGAGTAGTTTATGAACTGGAAGATTTAGCTCTTCCACTTCTAAGAGGTATATTAGACAACAAAGAAAAAGTTATAACTTAACACTATAAAAATGGTCATTAAAACCAAAAATGTTTCATTTCTCAGACGTCCTCCCAACTGATGACCCAGCCAAAGCTTTCAAGGACGCAGCTGCTGCTTTTTTGGTTGGCGCCATGCCCCGCAAACAGGGCATGGAACGCAAAGACCTTTTGTCCGCGAATGTGAAGATTTTCAAAGTCCAAGGCGAGGCGCTTGATAAGTATGCTAGAAAGGATGTCAAGATCCTAGTCGTTGGAAATCCTGCTAACACCAATGCTCTGATCTGCTCCCATTACGCTCCATCGATTCCCAAGGAAAATTTCACTGCTATGACGAGGCTCGATCACAACCGGGCAACTGCAGCCCTGGCTATACGGGCTGGTGTTCCTGTAAGTAAAAAAAATGTTAAACAAATGTCGATAAATACATACATTCTTAAATGATATTACAATTTTTAATTTTTCAAATAAAATATTTGAGAATTAAAATTTCATTCTTTACACAGGTGGACAAGATTCGTCGGGTAATTATCTGGGGTAACCACAGCTCTACTCAGTACCCAGACACTGCTCACGCGGTGATTGATTCTCCAACTGGTACGAAACCAGTTTCGGCTGTAATTAACGACGACAGCTGGTTGAACGAGCAATTTGTCGAGACGATTCAGAAGCGTGGAGCAGCGGTGATAGCTGCGAGGAAAATGTCCTCGGCCATGTCAGCCGCCAAGGCTGCCGGCGACCATATGCGCGACTGGTGGCGTGGAACTGCTCCGGATCAGTGGGTCAGTATGGGCGTCCTCTCTGACGGCAGTTATGGCATTCCAAAGGATATTGTTTTCTCCTTCCCAGTTACTATTCAAAATGGAAAATATCAAATTGTGCAGGTAAACAATTGTGCTGAAACCAATCTTTATACAATTAATTAAAATTGAAAAAATATAAAAATAACGTAATTGAAATTTTACAGGGTCTGAGCATCAGTGATTTTGCTCGTTCCAAACTGAACATTACTGCCAAGGAGCTGGAGGAGGAGCGCGCCGAAGCAAACGAAGTGCTAAAACAGTGACTGGCGAAAGGTGCGCAATCGTCAACCAGCAAGCTCCATCTTGATTCCCGGTTGTAATCGAAACAATCAAAAAAATCTCCCAACAAAGCCAAAAATTAAGCATATACTGTTGTTTCGTTGTGTAATAGCATTTATTACCTGTTATAAAAAAAAAGAAACAATGTACCCAGTTCCAGCTACTCCCCCGTCAGTAACTAGTAGAAATCAATGTCTGAAGTTCTATTTTTATAACATTATACACAATGAGTTTTTAAATGTTTAAAGAACCGATGATTTGAAAAACATACCCCTTTATAAATGTTATATTTGAAGTGCTTAAAAAAACAATCAAAAGACCAAAAGAAAGTACGGAAACTTTTGTAATCAACAAAGAAGATCTATATTTTGAACTGGTTATTTTGTATTTTTTTAACATTTTATCTGAAAATCATGTTTAATTGAAGAATATTTTTATTCATTCGCACTTTAGATGGTTGTTCATATTTTATAGTTACCAATAGCGAGTTAGATGTAACGAGCAAAAACTTAATGAGATGTAAATGACGATGCGTGCCGAAAACAATAGAGAAACATATTGTAAAGATGAAATCGAGAGTTTTGTAGGTGTTTAATTGTACAAGACATTTTGTGTGGCATATCCCGATATAGTTGAGTGTGTGACACTGACAATAAATAATTGAACAAGGGTAAATAAAAGAATAAAGTATACTTTGCGTAACGTATTCTCCATTTATTTATCTCCCACTTAATAGTAATTAAATGTATAATACAGTAATAGTAACTATTTCAATTTTATCTCGACATTGGTACTCTCACAATCGATCATATTTATATTACAGAAACGGCGAGTACCAGACGTCGAACAATTTTCGTCGGTCATACGATGGATCGTCCGCAGCCTGTTACCCGCCGATCCCAAATCGCCTTACGCAAACCACGCATTTATTTATACAAATTCATCGAAAACCACATTTTATCATCTCTAGAATCTTTTTCAATTTCTTACCATCTCTCTGAACAACATTTTGTTTACCCGAATTGCGCGGTAATGTTTCATTTTTTCCCTCTTTTGTTTTTCATTTTTATTAAAACGTTCTTCCCTCCAGGAACGCTCACTGACAATAGTCAAAATCATCTCATCCCCCACGATGAGATCATAAATAAAATTTTACATGAATATTTATATTTCTATATAGGTTATCTCACGGTTCATCGCTAAAAAATTGGGGGGGTTACGATTCGTTTGTGGTCATCCGTCGACAAAAAACGGAATCCAAGTTCGGATGAGCACGTAATCAAAATATAACATTGTTTTTTGTCTTCTTTGTTAATTGTCTACGTTGAATGGACATTTCCTAAGCTGGTTTGGACGATTGTTTATCATTATTCATTCATCTGCTATATTCCTCATAATCGGTCTTCTCATTTGAAAGCGACGAAATTAAACTTGATTAGAAAAATGGATGTCTCGTTGTTTGTAGCCGACAGATCTTGGCACAGCTTTTCACACGCGTGTCTTAAACTTGAGTTTAATTCGTACAGTATACAATAATGATTTACCTCTTTTTTTGTTATCTTTTTTTGTTTTATTTTGTTCACCTAAAGCGACAAGCAAAATGATATTTAGGCTGTTCTAAGGTTTTTTGTTAGGTTGCAGTCAACGGGGTTTGCAATCTCGCAAGCCCCGCTGCACTAGACGCGATAGTACAGGCTCTGAATTGGGTGATTTGAGCTCAATTGAGATGGAAGCCGCGCTCGCGAGTGGCTGCGAGCAGCCGCTCTTTCAGAATCTCCTCGGTTGGGTACTCGGGCAACTTGAGATAATGCACGCAAGTGTTGACGGACGGATAGCCGCCCGAGCCTGCGTCGACTTTGCGCACCACCGTCAGACGTGGGTGCAAATTGCACAGGCCGCCTGGTGGCAACGCTGAACATCCCGTTGCGAACTGAAGGAAGGCTTTACGCTCGGCGCCGGTCAATGATAACAAAACGTTGACGAACCTCTGGAAACCGGGACTGAAAAAAAACAATAATTATTAAATGTTAATTTTGTTGTTTATTTTAAATGAAGAAAGGAAGAAAAGATTTTTATTTCAGCAAAAAAAATGCAAAAATAATAGTTAATTATACCTTTCTCTGGTGTATCCAAGCTTGGGCTCTGTATAATTGAGCAAATCTTCTTTCGTCCATTGCGGGTCCTGTTCCCCGCACAGCATGGCCCTGACCTCCTCAGGACTAAAGGCGTACAACTTCTCGATCGGGAACACTTTTGAAAATCCAGCACGGAAAGCCTCGAGTTGTCTGGCAACTCCCCGCTCCAAGCAGTAACTGGTCGTCAAGTCGGTGTACTCGCGGGCGTTTTCTAATGTCACCGGAATGTCTGCGCCGTTCTTGTTGAGCTCGGCGTACTCGTACTCGTACACCTTCGAACTCGGGGAATAGGTCATGGTCAGTGCAAGATCTTCGATGTCAACCGAGGTTCCAGATATTTTCACGTAGCGATGTGATTCTGGGTCATCGTCCATTCCTTCCGATAATGCTCTGTCAAAGTGATAAAAAATTTTTAAATCTATTAAGATGCGTCCATTACATTTCAATCTTTTCTCAGTACCATTGTAGGTACATCATTTTATTTGATTGATTTTCATATCGATTTCAAATCTACTTTCTAATTTGTAATAATCATCTGTTTTCATGAATATAAACTGAAATGAATATAATTTAAATTTATTTAAATTTAATTTTACCTTTCTCTCTTCGATGTCATTTCCATGATTTGTTTTAAGAATTCGCCTCTAACTGGATCAACCAGAGCTAGATCATTGATATCGAGGATGCCATCGTACCAGGGCGTAGGCTCGAGCACTGAACACGAGGTATTATCCTGCTCGCTCTCTTCGGACATGAAACTGCTAACCATGCTTGACGACATGCTGTCTTGTGTCACACCTGTGAGTCCGATTTTCTCATTGACGTTGTTTGTGATGTCCCCGCGGCACATAAGTTTAAGGAATGGTCGTGATAAAGGCAAATCAACCAAGCGATTATCTTGCAGTACCTGTGAAAAATCAAAAGTTTAATAAATTTTAATTTTTGCAACATTTAAAAACCGACGTGAATGTGACTAAATTGAATTAAAAGAATTGCTACAGATTCTCAAATACAAAGAAAATGGTTTCTACCTTGGCTAAGAAGACGCCAAGGAACCAGAAGTAGCGTACGGCTCGATCGCAAGCCGGGCTGTCTTGAGGCAGGGGCGCAGGGAAGAGTCCGCAGGGTCTAGTGACGTAATATCCAGGCGGACGAGTTTGTTCTTTGGATGTGGTCGTGGTCTGAGTCTCAAGCAGGACCTCCTCGTCGTCACAAAGCCACAGGCCGAGATCTTTGCGTTGCAACTCTGCGGCAACGAGTGCGAAGAACTCCAGAGTTGGTCCAAGTCCGGTACCTTCCTCGCTGACAAAGGCAACTTCCAAAATGCTCTTACGATTAGCGTGTATCTTCATCACCTGCTCGGCCCAGTCCAACAGTCTGTCGCCCCGCGGTACGCTCACGCGCTCGTGTTTCAATCGACCCACGCGGAACTCGTGGCTGTCATCTCGTCGCGGGCTCAAACCGGGAGCTCTTTGCCTTTCTAGTATCGCGTCACGTTGGGTTTGCAACCAGACGATCGACCGGGATGCACCGAACGCTGTGCAACTGAAATACAGTCTTCGGGTCTCAAACGGCAGCAAAAATGGACAACTGCGTGCCAGCTCCTCGCACCAAGTTGGCAGCGCACCTGCTGCTAAAGCTAATGGATCCTGAATTTGTTGTATCTGAAAGGAATAATATCCGTTTAGTTACGTTGTTTATTAAACATTTATTTTTAATTGATGAGGAAGGCATTGTAGGTACATCATTTTTTTTAATTTATTTTCATATAGATTTCAAATCTACTTTCTAATTTGTAATAATCATCTGTTCCCTTGGATTTAAAACAAAATCGAATTTTGAAATTTGAAATTATTAGGACACAATTTTAAAAGAATGTCCAAACTCACCACTTTGTTTGTAATCTTCTTTGACGTAAAGTCATCGGGGTGTACCCACGTCTCATCTTCAAACGCAGTTTCGATGATTTTCTTATCATCACGCGTGGTGGAGACAACGTAAACGTGTCTCAAAAGTTGCAGCACGTCCTCCACGGTGCAGGCGTTAGTGTTTTGCACATGATTACGTGAGTAGAGTGTAACAACTGGTGTTGCGCGACCCGAAGATTCATCGTCTTTAGTCTCTTTATAAATTATCCTGTAAAACGATATAATTTATTTGCTTGTAAAATAACTTTTACAACTGTTCATAATACAATCTAAAAACTAAAATTTTCATTTGTTTACAATCAAAATTGTATAAAAAGTAAAACTTACGTATAAGTTGGTTCCCATATTCTACGCAATTTTTCTTGTCTGCTACCTAATTCAGTTAATTGCATCAGTTCTTGAACAGACTGGAAAATGCTGGCTTGTGGATCCACCAGTGGTAATTCGACATCCGGGATGCCAGGCAGGCTTGGTCCTTTGAGTGAAAGAGAGAGCTTTGGCATTGGCGCAGTGCCTATACGAATACTTGACTGCATTTCGCTTCCAGGGGGAGGAACTTCCAGATCTGTTATCTATAAATAAAATTTTATAAATAAATATACAATAACGTAAGATTTCTTAAAAAAGCGGAATTACGTATTTAGTAAACTTAAAATGAATAGCAAAAACATACTTGATTAATATTAGTTCTTCCTGGACGAGGATCGAAAGCAGGAATAAGAGCTGAGAATTGTCGTTTCAGCACAAACTCATCGTCCCAAGCTCGTCGCTTCGTACTTTGAGGCGCCTCCTCTTCCATGAATGCTGCCAATAAATTACGACTAACCATTACTTCCTCGTACTCTCCTTCACCACCATCTCCTTCCTCCTCGTTTTCTTCATCATCCTCCTATAATTAAAAAACATCGATCAATCTTTCATTCTTTATCGATTTAATATATTTTTTAATTCTCAACTTATATAACTTATACAGAATTTATCTCGGTCAAAATAGTTTCAATCTCACCTCTTGGTCATTGACGTCATTATCATCAACTTCCTCAGCAAGGACTCCATCCTCATCGTCCTCTAGTTCGTTCAAAAGAGTTGGCACACCAGCTGTTCTACCGCCGCTCACACTAGAACTAGCAACGCCACCGCAAGACTCCAGGAAATCTTCAAGACTGACCTGTAGCCACAACTTCTCATTGAATTAGAAGATATTCATTTCCTTATTCCAAGTTTCCAAATTATTTTATAAACTGAACCGGTTACGACAAGGCGTACAAACAAAACTCCTGTCTCGTCCCAACTTTCAGACTCCGAGTTCAAATATTGTATTAAAAACGCTCACCTGTTCACTGTCGCTGCTTGTACTGGTAAGAGACATTGTAAGAGCTTGGCCCAGTCCTGGACCTGTCGTTGTAGTGACGCCACTTCCGGCAACCTGGCCGCTACTTGTTAAACTAGGATAACTTTGGGCGGTGCTAAGTAAACCACCCGGGAAGTTCGAACTCAGGGCTAATCTAACAAGACTTGATACAGAACTTGGTCCGCGTGAATTCGAGCCTGGATTGGTGTTTGGTGCTATGTGTTGGCTTACTGCCGGACCTACGAGTTTTATAACCAAAACGATTATTTATTTTCAATTTAATAAAATTATAAAAGTTATAACCAAACAATAATTTTTTTAATGAAAATATACCTAACGTTCGTCGTCTGGCCATTGCCGTGAATGTTTCCAAGAGTCCGCTGGTGGCGGTTGGTTCCAAAGTGCTGTTGGTATCAGTGCAAGCAAGATTCGGCACAGACACGGACATGGGATTGGTAACAACAACGGGACAAACACCTGTAGCATTTTGCGATGATGAACTAGCTTCCTTATCACGAGGACATTCTTTAGAACCTGCAAACAAAATCACCAGTCATTTTCGGTTTTTATACAATAAAACAAAATAAGATTTTGTATAATAAATAAGAAATTGGCGTACTGTCAGTTAAACCTTGATGTCTGGCTGTGGATCTTATCCTCATCGGGTTCTCCTCGCTTTCCGAAGAGACGCTGATCCTGACTGGCATCAAACTGAGCAGGTCACCGCTCAGGAAACTGTTGGTATTATTGCGAAGCCTGTCGGCGCCCTCTCGCACACGATCAAGCACCTCGGTCGCTTCCAAGCACAGCAAACCACTTCCGGGCTGCGAACAAAACAATTTTGTCGATTAAAACATTTTTTTCCGTCAAAATTTAATAATAATGTATCGAATAAATGGTCATCGTCGCTAAACAGGCATGATTGGTACCTTATTCGCTCTACCAGTACTAAACAGTGGTTTAGAACTTGTTGACGTGCGATTACTATTGATGTTTGTTGTACATTCGGTATTCAACGCAAGTGTTTCCACGATTGTGGCTAAGTCACTGGTGACTGTTGCTTCCGGACGTGGATGCAGCACGACTGACAATTCTCCTGTGGAATTAGCACCACCTTCGCTTGTCACTGCAACCACAGCCTCGGCGCGAGCCACTGACAATACGCTTTCCGCTATTGACTCTGCCGCATGCTGCAAGTCAAATGAATTCTTTTCTAATTTCATTTGGTTGCTGCATTGCAGTCGTTTGTAATAGATTTACATTTTACTTCATAATAGATAAAGACGAACAAAAAATACATTTCTTTCTCAGATGAACGGTTGTTTTATGAATGAATGATGAAAGGTGTTATAAAACGGGCACTTACTTTAGCTGCCAGGTTATCGGCACTAGCTGCTTGATCAGTCGAAGCGACAGAGCCTCGAACACCTGTGTCGGTGCAATCGGGTAGACTCGGGGTGCTGCTCGATTTTCTGCCGGTTAGCACACCAGAACCTTTGGTCTTGATGGAATTGTCCGTCTCAAGGCTCGTGCCAACTAGTCGTAGATCATATTTACCCTCGGCTCCCATTCTGTAAGAATTCGAGCCACCGTGGTCCCATGTAACGTCAATCCAGCCGTTGTGTAATTCTCCTGTCACCGTTCCTTCACCTGAAACAAAATAAAATTTTATTTTCCCACTGAAATTTTTTTCAGTGCAAAACTGGAGCAGTACAAAGCTGATTGTGATTTTTTAAAAGATGAGATTAAAATTATCAAACAACCTGGCGGAACACCATCCTGTTCGCGCCACTTCCAATCCAAGCCTCTAGCCACACGAGCCCCAGCAACCAAGTGTTTCAGAACCTGTGTTTTGATCAGTCTTCTTTGTCTGCGAACACCAGCTTCGGCCTCTCTGGCAGCACGGCCCAAATCCTCACAAACTCCAGTAACTTCCCCGTAAACTTCGAATCCTGAAACGGACAGGTAGTGAGTCTGTCCGGACGCATTCTTTCCAGTTTGTTGCAAACGTAAGTGTCTCCATCCTTGAGATTCGTCGCTCGGAGGCTCCAAAGTCCAGGTTGCCGTACTGCCTGGTTCGTTTAGAGAGGAATCGTCCACGTGCGTATACAGTGTTGTCCAATTAACACCGTCTTTAGATACCTGGAATGAGAAATAAAATCAACGGTTAGACGAGAAATTAAAAACCAAAGAAATATTTTTGTGAGAAAAGGAGGAAACAAATTTACTTGGAACATCCAGTTTCTTAAAGCACTCCGTCCGTAACCTCTGGCATGTCTGAGAGTATAGGCACTTGGTACAAGCCATAAGCCTAAGTCTATGGAAAACCAAGCTCTTTTATCATCGTTGGTGTGACAATTGAGCGCAGATGGATCGCGACTGAGAATGTCTTCCAAACGTCCGTAGGGTAAGTTTCGTCCGTCACTTGATGTAACGACTACTAAGCCGCACTGTCCAGGATTCACCCACTCGGCACAAGTTCTACGAAAATAAAATGTTTACTCAAATTTTTCTATATTTTCACTAATTAATATTTTCTCACGAAATTATTTGTTAACAAACTTTGAGTTAGTTCCAATCCAGTAGAGCACACCGTTCTCGTCAAAATCATGTTGGTATCGAAAATTAATCCTAGCTCCTTCCTTCAACTTTTTAACAAATGTGAATGTCGTTCGATCGTGATCGTGCCACTGTTTGGCAACCATTTTCAGCAGATGATTCTCTAGCTGCTGAATCGTACTCAGTGGTTCCATCTTCAAACTCCGGCCTGTTCTATCGATAAGTGAACTTTCACCTGGTGCCTTTTCCAATCTGAACCTCAATCTTCTGGTAAGAATCTGCAGATACGAAAGAAAGAAAAGACATTTTTTAGAGACCATCATTTATGACAATTTAAAAGATTTGTTGTTGAAAATTAGTATTGGATAATTACCTGTAACCCATAACCCGACCCAGGCATATCGTACAAATAGACGGGTAACTTTTCAATCGACTCCAACACGGATATGAGTTTGTTAACAAGTATCTTGGCCGAGTTCTGTTCCTCGGACGATTTGGTTTTTTGGAAGCAGCTTTTAAATAGCGCGACCCTCTGGAGCCGGAGCTTGTTAGCCCTGAGGGAGGGCGGCTGCGAACTGGACGGAGCTGCCAGTAGCGAAAGCAGTGCCTGGACGAGGCCGCTTGAGTGCAACTCATATGCAGACACCCGGCCTTCCTCGTGCAAAAGTACTTTGAGCTCTTCGAGAGCACTTTCAAGCACATTGCGCCAATCCTTGTTGCCGGATTGTTGCTTGTGGCATGCCTTCTCGATCTGATTCACAATACCGCTCAGCTGCGCCACCACACCGCGTGGTTGTGATTGCGCCGCCTTGAAATAACGCTCGTAAATCTCCTGCGCTTGCATTTTCACTTTCTGTTTGATCGCTTCGATCTTTGATCGCAGTCTCTTGCCTCGTTTTCCTACCCAGCCAGCTGCAAATTCTGGTCCTGAAATTAAAAAATTACCAAATTATTAATCATAAACTAACAGAAAGACAAAAACTATCAAAATACTTTGAAAAATGACAAATTACCCAAACTGGTTTCAGCAGTAAAAGAATGTTTGGTTCCACGATTGGATTCGAAAATGAAACCAGGTAAGTCTTCCCTGAGAATAGTGGCCTGTTGTTGGCCGTCACTGTTGTGTATACAAAGTTCACTTTCCTTGCGACTGGACAGTGCCCAGTTACCGACGACGAGTCTTGTAGAACCGGGTCTGGAAAGGATCGGTTGGCTCGGGGTGTTGGCCTTGACTTGACTGCGAGCCCGCTGCAACTTCTCCAGGAACTCGCCCCGATTTTCTGCAACAAGAAGGATCAATCGGGGTTTCACTAAAACGAGGCTTCACCGTTAAATCAGGAGAGTCGTCATTAAATTCAGAGAGAAATGATTCGGACATGAAATTTAAGAGAGGCGAGAAATGATAAAAAGTACATCCAATAGGAGAGCGAAAGAGAGCTCCTAATCTAACATCGGGGTGCCCCATTCTTGACTTGAAATCGTGACGATCGTTGACGTATGTTCAAAAAATTTTTTTTCAGATTGGTGCAGACAATGAAAAATAGTCTTTTTCTCGAAGATAGTTACGGTGAAATACAGTGATGCAATACCTACCTTCGGTAGAAAGCGACTCTGTGTTTCTCCCTTTTCCTGCAGGCAGTTAGTAAAACAAGTTATTCTTTTAAACTTCACGACCTTAATTGTCGTTAATCACAAACTTCTCAGCTCAATTTCGTCAACTCAAACAAATTTGGCTTTTTCTGTTTCTGGACAATTTTTCTTTCTTCCTTTTTCGTCTCTTTTTTTATCCATCTTTTATGTTTTAATTCAATTGTTCTTTTTTTTTTAATTTTGATTCACATGATTTGATTCGTTTGCAAAATAAATTCTGCCAAATCTGTTTAACGAATTTAAAAAATTCAATGAAGAGCTTTGATTAACAGCTTAATGTAATTATAAATTACTATCCGTGGATTTGTTTTATGGATCTATGTGTTTTAGGTCCCCGCATTTGCAAAAGAATTAAATAACATTAATGTCTTTTTTTTCGGATTACTTTTGAAGAGAAAGTACAAATTTCTTGAAAATGCGAGGGTCAGCATTGATCCAAGTGTAAATGACTAAACATTTCGAGTCGTACACATTGAAAACAAGCAAGGATACATGATAAATAACCTAAACCAATTACAGCTTGAAAAAATAATGAAAGTTGATAAGAGCTACGATACATGCTTGATCATGCATTGTTTTCAATCATGTATTTCCACTTGGGCATGAACTTGGTATTGCGTATGACAAATTATGGTTGCTGAAGTGTGGATGTGTATTTTTCAATAAAAACAATTTTTTAAAATAATTTTTCATCCAACATTTCTAAATGATATTTAGAGAAAATATGGAGAAGTTTAACAAAATTTAGCGAGAATTATAAACATCAGGCTGGTATAGGATAACCATCGAATATGATTCCAAGTAAATACACAACATTTATGTGAGCCGCAATATGAACTTGTTATTATCAAACCACCTTAATTAAATTTTCATAGACATTATGAAAACAAGAATAATTCAATATTGAGAAATTCACAAACCAAAAATGTTACTAAATAGATTAATAAGTAAAACATTGAACGGATACGATCGTCACAAAGGTCTTTTCAATGAAACGGTTAATATAATCTGAGTTAAACTTTTCCCTAGTTTCATGTGTCTGACTTGAATGCGATTAAAACTTTCGCATCGAATTACCGATTGCCAGAATGAAATTATGATTGCAAGCAAATTCAGTAACAGGAAGTTTATCGATCAAAGTCATTTTACAGAACTGTCTGAAAAAAGAAACAAATTTGTTTCGAACGTTTTGTCAGAAAATATAACATCAATCAAACAAATGGAAAGAGTACAGGGTACGTAGTGTTCAGAAGTAATTCAGAACCTGTTTCAGATGTGAAACGCAATCCATAAATGTCAAATTTACACAATTTATAACTCCTATGTCAACTAAGTGAGATCGCAGACTAATTTTCAGAAATTGTTTCACAACAGCAACAGGTTCAACTGTCTTACAGATCTCTCGACGGTTATTACCTGTCGTGTCCGTTCCACCTTCAGGACTTCCGCTGGAGTACATGGTCGCAAGTTTGCCATCAAGGATGAATCGGAACCAACCATTGCTTCCGTTCGACAGTTCCAAGGCAGCCGCGTCGGACCACACGTACAAACAATCGCGCCCTCGACAGATACACCAGTCTCTCCAATGGTACGCCCGACCAATCAGAAGTTCATTGGCATCTTCAACCCGGAACTCCTCACCGGTCTGATTTTGTTCGACCTCTGGCTCGGGTGTGCTTTCTTGTGGACCCGCAAGAGCTGCTACTTTGGAGAATACTCCCAGACGAGCAAAGTGTTCCAGGAACTCGTCCTTCCCCTTCATCATCAGGTCCTGGATCATCTGGAGCACTACTAGATGACCATCCTCGTCTTCCTGTTAAAAGTTCAACCTCATTTAAATCATAGGATTCGAAGTTAGACGTTAAAATTTGAGTAGCAGTTTTTTTAAATTTTCAATTTTGCCGTAGTGTATTAATAAATCTAGCATTAGCAAGTTAGGAAAGCAGGAAACATAAAATATTAATATAAAGTACAATTGAAGTCAACATCAAAGTTTCAAATTATTTCGTTTAGTTCTCGGACACATCGACAACAAAAAGGTGTACCTACTTTAATTTTTAAATTACAAAATGGAACGATCAAAACGTTTTGAGATAACAAATTTAAATGGGAGATGTGTGTTACAGAGACAACGACAAGGTAAAAGAAATCGTCGTGCTCATGGCACACTCGTGTGAGCGTGACAGCGTACATGAGTGGTTGCATGTACGCTACACGATTACATGGGAGAGGGCGTGACAATGAGAAAATGTCGTTAAAACGGCGAAACTTTGTATCGCAATGATAATACGCTATTAGGTCGACAATGGAACTCCGCACGTGAACTCGGTGTTAAAGGTAGTGTGTACTCGTGAGTTGGCAGCTGATTCGCAATAAAAAACATATATCGGACGTTACCGTCTTACAAACAATGTAGTACTGGGAAGACTCGCGTAACGCAATGCACGGCATTTTCGGGCCTACGAAAGACGGATCAGGGGGTGGAGGTGGTGGCGCGGATGACACCTTTATGTCATACTCCTGCGAACATTCTCATTTAATATCGTTCTTCTTTCCATTCCTTGCAATCTTCATTAATTATTTTGTTCTGCCTCTCATTTGATAACAAAAACAATATTTTTGAGTTTTCACAGGGTCTTTCTCTCTTTTTTTATTTCGAAGCTACCAGAACCCAAAGCAAGTTGCATGTAAGAAGCATCTAAAATTACTAATCATCAGCGACTCGGATCTTTACCTCGTTGTCCAAAACGTTGGCGATCACTTCGACAAGGATAGCCCCGCAGCCGCCGGTCTTGTCGGCGCCGCAGGTCTCAACCAGCAACTCCGACTGGATGTAGTGCACCATCTTGCGGATCAAACTCAGACTCGCTTTGCGCACGCTGGGCAACATCGTCGACTGGAATGTCGCGCAAAAAACTGGTAATAGTCTTTTTAGGTAGATCGGCGCCATCTCGGGGTCACCTTTGGGTTCGGCGAACTCCTCCATCTCGGTCTCGGGTTTCCTGCTGTCCTGGTTAGGTGGGAGCATCCACTCGCCCGGCGACTGTAAGATCGCAGCTACCTCGCGGTGACCTTCATCGATGCGCTCGCGAGCTTTGTCCAGTGGAGTTTTGCCATCTTCGTCACGCAGATCCGGATTGGCGCCGTGCCGGAGGAGCACTTTTGCAATCGCTGGACGACCGAAACAAGCTGCGTAGTGTAAGCTAGATGATCGTTGGCCTGAAAGGAGAATTAAAAATGTTCTTAGATGGGTTACAATTTTTTTGCGCTCATTGCATTAGACAACCTACGTAGTCCTGTTCATGACTAAGTCGATCTGATTTATGTATTTTAAAAAAGTAACGCCTATGGTAAACTGAATAAAAAACTGGGATAGAATATACATGCAAATAATAATTTTATAGACTAGCAGTGAGAAAAACTGCTTATGACAAAGAGATAAATAATATAGGCTCTTGATCAAGATTAGAATAGGCGGTTCAATTTACATCCGAGAGCAAGTAGTTAAATCTATTTACATAAATTTGCAAGGAGAGAGGAAAAAAATTAAATTTTATATCATAAGAACATCATCAGTATGAGTGCGGACAGCATAAAGCTCAAGCTTTGAAGTTGGCGATGAATTCCGAGATAATCTCATTACTCTTGATGAATTCATAACGTGGGTGTCTAATGATACGTTTGTCTAATTATCCGCAGATCTCTCACTGTCAACCAACCTTTGTTTACGTCAGCGCCTCTGTCGCAAAGGAATTCGACCATCTCTTGGGTCCCGAAGGCCGAGGCCCAATTGAGCAAGGTCTGGCCGACGTCGTCCATGAAATTGACCTCGATGCCGCCCGAATCGATCGCCTCGATCAGAGCGTCAGTGTCCTTGGATCGAATGCAGTCGATCAACTGGCGATGCGACTTCTCACCCGCGCTGTCCAGTCGACGCAGTCTAGGTAACATTGGTCCGGAGGAACTGCCGCCGTTGCCGCGTCCTAGCGCTGATCTGCCTTCGAAAAGAAGCACCAGCAGAAGGTCGACGAGTCGCATCGTATCTAGCGCGCAACGCTCGTCTCCTTTGAGGGCCTTCTCGATCGCGTCTGGTAATTCGGATCGTAGCAGGTCGTGCGTTATCGACGCAGAACCACGGCACAGAGTTGACAAAAGGCTGATTATCGTCGACACCGAGGCGCACGATTTGGGCTCGGGTGTCGGCAGGGTCACTGTCACGGTACTAGACGGTGGCGGAATCTTGGAGTTTCCTGCGCTCGTTGTCGTTGACGCTGCAGGCCCAGCTGCATTTGAAAGTCTGAAATAAATATAAAATTAACATTTTATTTTTTAAATAAATTGTTTAAGAATGAGGATTTTTGATAGTCAACGTTCGATTACCTGTATAGTAGTTCGGAAACCAAACCGTTGCTGGCCAACGGTGCGGGATCTATACCCCGACGTGAAAATCTGTCAGCCAAGGACGCAAAACAACGGAGAGCACCGTCGGCGACATGGGCGTCTTCGTGTCTGAGTAGTGTGGATAACGCCTCTATGCAATCAGGCAACGCCTTTTCCTGGGGCTCAACTTTACCGCACAGCCGTGACACCACTGCCATCGCCGAATGCAGAGTGTCGCGATGCACGCTGGCACCGTTCTCACGGATGAATCCTAAAGCACAGGGAAGACCACCTGCATCGAACACCGCACCCGCTTCCCTTGCGCATACTAATTCCAGGACCTAAAAACATTAATCAATCTTTTATTTTCATGTTTCAATTAAATACAAATACAATCATCTCTTCATTTTTGCTTTATTATAAAATTAGTTTTCTTTTTTAGGTTTCTTTCGTTTTACCTTGATACATTGCTCGGCTAGATCTCGACTGGCCCTCGAACACAGAGCGGCGCCGGAAAGTCGGCTGCAGATGGCCTTGACGGCTCCATCCATAGCGACCACTCGGCGAGTACATTCTGCCGAGACGTCGAGATAATAGGTGATGGCTCTGGCTGTTACCTCAAGGACACTGTCGGGAGCGAGCTCGTCCAAAAATATGCGACACAGGGCCGGAAGAAACGTTCGCGGTGGACAGCTGCAAAATAATAAAAAGTCACGTTATTTCGTGTGCTACAAAAAAATTGATTTTTGTTGGAGTTTGTAAACGAAAATGAATGTGAATTGACATCAAGTTAAGTTGCCTCGTTGAGTTTCAAATTGAATGCAAAAAAAGGCAATACGAGCTGAAACGTCTGCCTGTATTATACTCGCGGTTACAAAAATTTGCTGATATTCTGATTACGAATTCACATGAGCGTGAATAATTATTTATTATTTGTGATTTTATGAATCACGTATGTTATCAAAGTAAACAATTTTTTTTATTCTGGATTATAATTTTTGTTTCTGTACAATTGTGCAGTTGAACTGGATGATTTATATTTAACATTTTGGCGTATCAGAAAAATCTTTATCTGAGAAATTGGAAAACGATTATATTGCACTCACCTTTCAAAGCATCTATCAACATTATCGGACATTAAAAGTAGCATGCAGAGCTGTTCCAATGCTATAAGCTGCATGTCCCTCTCGTCCCCCTGGCCCATATTTAGCCATTCCAGCAAAGTTTCTGGATCGACTTCCGCCATCTTAATGTCAAAGAAAATTAATCAATTTTTAAAACAACAATTTTTTCTAACAAAAATAAAGAAAAGGTTACGATCAATTAAAAAATAAAAATAGAAACAAACAGATAAATGATGTGTACTTTATGAAAGAAAAGCAACAATCAAAATTCGAATCAAATTACCTTTTTGTTTTTTTTCTGTATCTTCACTGAGTGTGATTTTCAAATCTCAACCCTGAAAACAAAACAAATCACTGATTAAACATTTGTTTGACATTATATCAACTTGGAATTAAAAACAATAACAATAAATCATTAGTGATTAATCAATAGGCACTTGAGATGTGATCGATGAATAAACGTAACAATGATGTGTCAATTATTGGAAAAGGAAAACCAGTTTAACATGTAATTATGCTTTTTTTCAAGCTCAAAGATAAAGTAATGATGCATGAGTGATCACGTGACACCATGAGACGCTATTGGAATACAGCAAAACAAACAGAATCACATGGTGGAAATTATTATCTATTTATATTATTATTTTTTCGTCTCTCGGAATTTCCAATTTGTCATTAAAACCTAAAATCAATTTGGTAAATGAAATTATTTTTCCCCCACCTTATTACAATTTTTTTTCGGTCAACTGATAAGAAACAGAAACTGAAGTGTCATAACAAACAGATCAAAAATGTTTTCATTTTTGAATTTGCTGTTTGTTGAATAAAATATAAAGATGGCGGATGGAACAACAAAGATACCAAAAAGTCGATTTTAGATTCGCAAGCGACAGGAGGGAGAATAAAAAAAAATTGGTATGCAATAAGAACAGAAGAAGGTTATTTACATTAACTGTAAACCACGATTGGAATCTAAGCGATGACGAGCACGAATCGTAGTGGACAGATCGAAACCAACCGCGAGACGCGTTCGAGCGGAATTGCAGCGCCAAAGGTCGTAAGCGCATTGTTTTGCAACAATGGGGCATAGATGCTCTCGAATTTGCACGAGGCCTGTCAGCGCTGTCTCTCCCGTCCGGATTTCGTCGTCTCACTCTGAGTCGTTGCGTCTCGCTTGCACCTCGGCCGAGAAACAAGGCGCCAAGTGGGTTTTTTTCCCTTTAAACGTCCCGAGCCTTTCGACTTTTCGAACCAGCCGAGAAGAAAACAAAATAATGATCAAGGAACGAAAGTGTCGCGCGGTGGCAGATGCGATTGGCGTGGTTGTGCGCACATACGTACCTTCGAGCACGGTTATCCATTCTTCACGGGGTCAAGTCGCCATCCTTTTTTTCTCGTCCCCAACCTCTCTCGGTTTTCCGCGTCGGAAACGTGACGTCGCGATGCTTCTCGAACGTTCGCCCGTCCCTCGCGCTGCTCGCGCAACGAACCTACCGAAAATCGGGACTGCCTCGCTCGATCGCTAACACTTTTTCCATCTAGTCCGCGATTCGATCGTGACGTTCGTAATCTCCTCTGTGTTCTGTCTCTCTGCCAACTCCGGCCACGAAACAAGCAACTCCTAGAGCGTCAAACCAAGAACAACAACTGGCTTGGGTTCCCATTCACTGGCGCCCCGACGGCCCGCGCCTTTTAATTTTGCTCCCCCCCTCTCCTTTCCCAGTGTTGTGTCAGTTTTGTTTACAATTTGAATTCGGTGTTTGTTGGTTGTTCCAACTTGTTTTCGCGTTTTGGCCAATGGGTTCGCGTTTTTGAGGTTATGATTTTTTGTTCGCGGTTAAGTGCGGGTTATTTTGTGTGTTGTTTTGTGTTTTGGTTTAAACAGTGATTGTGCTTTTATTGTTGATGTTCGCGCACGCGTGGTGAGAGGTAAAAGTGAGTGCGCGGTATAACCTTCAATTTCAAGTCGTGGCCGCTTCCTGGAGAGAAAGCAGCTGCGTGATTTTTTGGCCCCGCAACAACTGCGACGTACACATGCTACATAGAGGACTTGACAAACGTGAGTCATCGGTTGTCATCTTAACGTCCATTTCAATGGATTAATCATGACATAAAAACTGCCCATGAAAATGACTATACCAATGATGTCCCATTGATTTATTATCATCGATAAATATTTTGTTTTTGTTTATGTACTATGAATTATAATTTTTGGATGTCAAATTTTTTGGTTAGGTTATGAAGAAGTACCCCCACCCTTTTTCCACCTTTTTCTGTTTGATCAAACAAGTTTCAAACAAAAATAGCAAAGCAATTAAGTTGTTGCACCACGTTGCGACGTCTATTACATTACCTCTGATTTTTTCTTTTTTATTACGTAAAAAAACAAGTATAGAAAATAGCATTAGGAAAACATTTTCTCATAATGTGAGAAACAAACAAACAATTATTGTTTATTTGCAAGCTATTTATTTGAATGCTGTACATTTTTGTTTTAGGATTTCGTATTAGTTTCGGAGCAAGCAGTCAGCACTGTCAACTTTCAAACCATCTCGCCTCGTTGGAACATACTGATTGTAAATGAACAAACGTTTAATATTTAAAATAGATTATCATATAATATTTAACATATTTCAATAACATAATATGAGAATAAAAAATTATCATAGTTCATTAATTACTTGTCCCGTTTTTATTTTAGGTCGAACGAAAACTAGAACAACAGACAAATTTTCACTAATTTAATATAAAATAATAATTTCTGCAATTTTCTGCATTTCCTTGATTTAATTTTTTGGGCAATAGCTGATGCAAAATTGAGGTAAGATTTTGTAATTTTTGTAATTTTTTTTATTTTAAACGCTTTTTTCAACTCAGCTTTCTCATCAGATATGATATATGCAGACCATGTTAAAGTTATAGTTCCAAATCAGCAAATGTGTACAAAAAAAATTATATCTTTTTTTCTTCTCCGAAATTGAATCTTATCTCTTAACGTTCCCCACGTGGTACTCGTGAAAACCCGTGAGAGGCGCTGAGTGCCGACTGGGAGAGAGACACTGAATGTTACTCTTGTGACGGACACGTTGGGTGCTAGTATCATGCGTGAGTGAAGACCCAAAGTCGGGATAAATAGTCGACCAGGATGAGAAAAGACAAGACAATTAGATAATTATCGTAGAGTTGAAACGGATACTCAGTGCTGTTACGCGCACCGACCAATCGTACCGCGGCCTTCCCTCGCAAAGATGTCATTTCTTGTAAAGCCCCAGCGTATCTCTGTACAGTGATTTATATGCAAAATTGTTGTAATATATTGTATATGAATATTTGTAAATTCGCTAATTGTGACAAGGAGATTACTCCGCTCGCGACGGATGATTGATCCAAAATAAAATTCACTGCCTTCATAATCATAAGGTAAAAGTCAAGAGATTGTATGAAAAAAAAGGTTCAGATCAAATGATTGACGTTCAATTATTTATAACTAATTAAAAATCAATAATTTTACAAAGCTTAAGAGAAAAGAAAAAACAAATGTATTTTAGTATCTTTCACAGAATCTGATTTACATTTTTTAATACTTCTGTACAGTTAAATTGTTTAGTTATGTGAAAAAAAATTTCCATCTATTATTTTATAATTGTTGGTAGTTTATGCTAATTGCGCTCTCAAGATTACAGTGTTTGAGTGTTAGATTATTTATCGTGTATGCACCCGATTGTGCAACATTCGTCATGCCTCTTCTGCGCCGATATAACTTTCAACTTGGAAATTAATAAATAATTGACACTTTTTATTGCGCATTGATTTATTGTATAGACGCCCAGGGCCATGAACAATCTCAATCATCTATATCAATCATTTTATATTCAATGAATTAATAACTTTCCAAACACTCATCTTTCTCGAACGAAAGTTACTAATAACTTTTAGTACTACTTGTAGTTAACCAATTATAATTAATTGAACGAACAATCAATCAAAGTAAAATGCAATAACAAACTAGGAAAAAACAAGTGTGAAAGCACAAATGATTAAATTCAAATTAATTGCAGGAACCATAATCATCTCTCCGATTCAAATGCCATACTCAGATGCCTCGTCACAACTGATCAACGACCATGATTATCTTAAACGACAAGAACCCGGGCTTCCACCGGGTCAGCTCGGCCTTGTTCTACGGGTTGTCGTCGTTCATGATCACAGTGGTGAACAAGACCGTGCTCACGAGCTACAACTTCCCCTCCTTCCAAATTCTCGGGATCGGTCAGATGCTGACGACGATCGCCCTGCTCTTCACATGCAAAAAACTGCGTTACGTGGACTTTCCAAGCCTGGACTCGACGGTGTTCAAGAAGATCTGGCCCCTGCCTGTGATCTACCTCGGTAACATGATCTTTGGTTTGGGAGGGACCAAGGAGCTCAGTCTGCCCATGTTCACGGCCCTGCGTCGTTTCAGCATCCTCATGACGATGATCGCCGAGTACTACATCCTGGGGATCAAGGCGCGAGCGGCGGTTCAGCTTAGCGTCTACACGATGGTGCTGGGGGCGCTGATGGCAGCCTCCAACGACCTCGCGTTCAAACTCGAGGGCTACATCTTCATCCTGCTCAACGACTTCTTCACCGCCACCAACGGCGTCTACATGAAGAAGAAACTCGAGTCTAAGGAGCTCGGCAAGTACGGCCTCATGTACTACAACTCTCTATTCGTGGTCGTTCCGGCGATGCTCATCGCCTGGCACACCGGCGACGTCGACGCGGCGAGGGACTTCCCCTACTGGCACGAACCCCTGTTCCTCCTGCAGTTCTTCCTGTCATGCGCAATGGGATTTGTCCTCCTCTACAGCGTAATTCTCTGTACAATGTACAACTCTGCGCTCACCACCACGATCATCGGCTGTCTCAAGAACATCTGTGTTACCTATCTTGGCATGATGATCGGAGGGGACTACATCTTCTCCTGGCTCAACTTTTTTGGTCTGAATCTGAGCGTGCTCGGTAGTCTGATCTACTCTTGGGTCACATTCAGGCGAAAGGACCCGGAGCCAAAGTATACTGTGATCAAAGAAGAAACCAATGAGAAGGTCGAGGTCGTTTAGAATGAGACTTGTGATTTTGTAATCTCCAGACGCACACCGCGAGTTGCGCAAGAAATTGTACAGGAATGTTTGCGTGTAGATAAGATGGTCTATTTGGGATGTCCCTTGTCGAGTAGTCTGTTTGAACAGATGCTGTTGATATTGAGTTTTTTCGATTATGAAAAGTTTGTTCTACGTCTGCGTTTTCGAAATTTGTTTGCCCCTGATGAAATTTAAACTATCGAGATTTCCGAGAAAACGCGAAGTGATTTTTAACCATGTTGGAAATTTTTTTTCTCTCTCGTTTTGAAAAATTTTGTTTCTTTGAACAAGAAAAGTTGATGGACTGAAAAATATCAATAGCACATGATCAGACTGATTTCTTGTGCTAAACGCTGCAATCTTTGTTTTTTTTTACAACGTTTATATATTTGCCTACTTAATTAGAGCGTGCACTGTGTGCACGCGTTTATACAACCGTTACAACGCAGTCATGTTATTGGTTCCTTCGATGCATCGTGTATCATCGACAGTAAACTGTTTTTTAGTGAATTTATTGCGCGTGTCCGGTCTGTTTGATGAAACGTGCAGTTCTCACACAGCACAGTATTATCATTACGAATTTGAATGTGTGACTTTCATTTTTATGACACACAAGGTGTGATTCAATTTTTTTTTTTTTTTTTTTTTTTTTTTTTTTTCAAAAGAAGAATCTAGATACAAAAGAAAATCTGATACAAAATCTTCACATATTTAAGTTAAAATAAAATTGAACATCGCTCATACCAAAGTTGAATTAATTTTTACCAGAAACTACGTGCCATAAGATGGTGCAGTTTTACCGTATATGTTTTTTGTACATTTCCATGTAACATATTCGATGAGAAAGTTTTGTTTGTAAAAATGATGTACAAAGTTGAATAAATTTTATTAATCGTCTGAAAGAGAAATCAAAGTTGTCTCGTTTTTCTTTATCGTCTAACTGCTGTTTGAACGTTTTCAGCTTGATGCTTGCCCGAAGATTGTACAGTCACCAGGCGTTCGTGCAGGATTACGCCAAGCAGCATGTCCCGCTCACGAGTATGCAAAGAGTGCTGCTCACCGCAGGCTCGGGATTGATATCGTTTATGAATCCGCACCGAGGGGACATGATTGCTTGCTTCGGCGAAACGACGGGAGAAAAGGCTCTTCATCACTGTTTGGAGCGCATGCTAAGCACAGACGAGGGCTCTCTTATCCTGGCACAAAGGCCACGCATTAATACCCAAACAGTTGACTTATCGTATCTGAGGAAATTACCCGACGGCACTGTTGGCAGAACTTATGCAGATTTCTTGGACATCAACGTGAGTCTCTCCCTCGTTTCATTTCTTTAATTAAATTGCATTGTCTCGCGACCCGTGTACCACCTCAGATGAAAAGCTCAACTCGCCTTCCAAGTTTTATTTTGTGCTTTTTATTTTTACTCTGAAAAAAAGAATTTTTTTTTTATAATAAGTGAGGATAAGAAAAATATTCAAATCAAGCAGTTGAAAAAACAAACATTGTTTGTTATACGGTTGAATTATTAAAATGTGTTACAATTAATGTAACTCGAAAAAGATCTTGACATGATTTTGTAATACCAAGATCACTTCAAAAATGTTTCGTTAAAAGCAGCCAAGTTTTTGTTCTTTCCAAATCTTGTTGAGTGTTTGCCAATTAAAAATCACGAACAACGAACAAGTTCAACGTTGCGTACAATCTCTCGTTTTGTGTTACGATTCATCAAATGGGACAATGAATGTTATGAGTTTTATTGGTTCTCTCGGTAATTGGGGAGGGTAGTAAGTACTAAAATAAATAGGGATGAAACAGGAAAGGTTACTTTGGAATGTTTCTGTATAGTAATATTTGTTAATAGAAATTGTCACCGGATGAACGACCGCTGGTACATTATATAGACGATATCGACCTGGCTTATGTGATGCAAAGATACCGCGAGGTTCATGACATTTTCCATGCGACACTTTTAATGCCAATCACAATGTTAGGAGAAGTCAGCGTAAAATGGTTCGAAGCTCTCCAATTAAGACTTCCAATGTGCGTCACTGGAGCCATGTTTGGAGCTTTCCGCTTAAGACCAAAGTAAGTTATTAAGAGGATAACAAAGTTGAGTGGTTAACCATGGTTGTATTCGTTTCTAAGAGTAAATTTTTTCCGAATTAATGTTCGTTTAATCATCAAAATTGAAAAAAAGATAGACCAAGAAAATCATTTACTTTCACTTTTTTAATCAACTTTTTCATCATCTTTGCCTCATTAGACTAGTTGTACAAATTATAGTTTAAGGGGAATTCCATCCCAACGATCGAATGGTTGAAAAAATTTGAACAAATTCAGGTAAAACAGTTCGTGATTCAATTTTTTAAATTTTATTTTCATTTGTATATGTTTTACTTCAATTAATGTACCTGAATCATTTCAAAATTTTTCAGTTATTTTCTCAGAGGGTTGGGATTTCATTTCGTACTTCCCTTAATAAAAAAAATATTGCTTGCAGACAAAGGCAACTTTACATGAATCATTACTTACCATGGGCTATAAGGAACGGTCGAAACGCACATTTCCTTCTTGGAGTGTATTTCGAAAAACGTTGGGAACAGCCGCTTGATGAATTTCATAAGGAGATGAATATAACTAAGTTGGAATGAACCAAAATTATCAAAAGATGGATAATTATTGAATTGATTTAATAATTAAGATAGCCTCGGTGATTAACATTGTCGTGTCCAAACATTTTCATTTTTAGAAAGTAAAATTAAGTGATTGTCACCAATTTTTTTTTTTTTTTCATCGAGTTAGTTAAAGTGGTTCATATTTTTTTCTCGTTCTCTTTGTTTGCAATAGTGTCTTTTGCTAGTTCTTCGTTTTGTTAGTTTGTTAACGTTTTATTTAAACCAATTGTGTGGTATCAAGATAATAAACAACACCACAATTATATTTAAAGCAAAAAGATAATTTATTGAATAAATTCAGTACAAGAAAAAGCATTAAATGTTCTAATATATATTCAACATAATTCATAACGGTTGATTGAATATCCAAATTATCGGTTCGATAATTAACCTTTATACACCTTTGATATTGTTATCGGGAATAATACCTTTATATAAGTCTGCTGAACAATGTCATAAAATGTTAAAGAACGGAATAAAGAGAAAAAATAAATTCAACTGCACCGAATCCGTAAGCACAGTCCGACATTTCCTAATGCCTTTGAAAAAAAAGAACAATTTATCGTTCCTCTATAATCAAAGATTTGAGCTATCGTGTAATTTATAAGTACCGGTATGCAAACTTAACGTATACAATAATGTACTACAATAAATTGGTAAGAAGTTTATGTGTGGTATAACATTTAATATGATGGCAAGTTCGTGTAAAGAATAACAATTATGATTCGTTATCAAAATATCCAACAATTATATTCGAGGTCGAAAAAAAAAGAAAAAAGAAAACGGCCTGAAAAAAATTGACATTCAAAAGTAACAAGTAACGCAATTTGAAATATTTTTCCATCGAAGTGGTTGCACAGCGAGCTCGCCCGACTTTACCAAGCCGAGATTGGGATATTATCTACGGATGAAAAACGATAATGAGACAATTTGACTTGTACAGTACACTGTGATTATCTACGTTATATTAATGGAACAATATCGATCCGTCTTAGGTGCTTTCAGTGGCGTTAGAATTTCTATGTTTCATCGTTCTGTCCTGGTTCATTTGAATCCCACCAGTTATCTTCTTACTTTCCACGCAAGGCATCTCGTGTCTTCGGATTAAAAATCAGTCGAGATCGCTGTCGTGAAAAAAATAATAAAATAAATAAATAATTTTCCCATTTGATGTTTTAAACCGCTTGTGTCATGTTTGACTGAACGAAAATAATATGTTTACACAGAGAGTTGCATGTAAAAATGTATACAAGATATAAAACTGTTGACATCGATGAAATATAACAATCATGAATGAACTATTAAATAAGAGAGGGGGGGAGGACAATGCAAAATGCAAAAAACAGTATTTACAACAACTTGTTTCGGTTAGCGTCATTTCGTCAATAGAACAATATGATCGAATCGCGTAATTTGACAAACGATGAGCATTGCAATGAAACAGTTTCAATGACAAATACAGTAGAAAAATAACCATGGTTCCCATTTAATCGTTAAGTATATGTATGAATAATTGGCAAACGTAATTTTGACGAAGGTACCGTAATACGAAAGACATCGGTTACACCGAAGATTCGTTATCATTTAATTAATTTTAATTTTTTATATATTTTTTTGTGGCACGTAATATACATTTATCATTATAATAATGTTTTTTTCCCCATTCAAATTTTACCACTCGTTTGTTAAACTCGGTTCGCGTTTTAAAATAGCTACGACTCCGTAATTCATTTTCCATTACACGTATCCGTTATAATAAAATACACATTCACGACGTTACGATAATAAGTCTTAGAATTCTTAAACGACTTATATAATGTGCGTGGTATCCTATAAATTGCTCTACCACTTGTCTCTTTGTGACTGTTTGATATATACAATTGCAGAAAAATTGTTTCAAGAGTTTCTGATATATTTGAGGGTTTTATATTTTACTTTATTTTTTGTTTAATGTTCATATTTAAATCTTAATTCATCCAGTTTCATATCATCGTCTCGTTTTCGTTTATCGCGAGCTTATAAAAAATTTATCTCATTTACTATGTGTTTTGTCTTCTCGTGACGAGGCCGGGTTATAACGAGACGAAACGGCCCCAATACCGAGAAACGAAAATCCGACCCGAGGGATGGCCGGGAGATGCTCGCCCGGCGTTTTTAATGTAAAAATGGTTTCGAAATCGCAACTAAGCTATCGTTTATCGTTTTAAGATTACTCTTACCAAGTACGTAACAAGAGTTTCTTTCATTCGTTTCTTCTTTTGTCTTTCATAATTTTGTTTGTTTGTTTGTTGTTTTTCAATATTTACAAATTCGTTATCATCCGCTTCTCTCGTTTTCCCCCTTTCTTTGTATTTTCTTTTTTTTGTTCATTTGCAATTAACACAGCTCGGAATGCGCGGCTCTATTGTTTGAAATTGGCCTCGACGCAATTATTGCCGTCCGTTGAACCTTGATTTTGTCAAGGACGCGAAGTAGCAAAAAAACGACCCGGTTTGTTGTTTCGTCTACCACCGAGCCACCTGTCTAGTTCGAGTAACTCTAATATTTACACTAAGTCTCGAGTAAAACGAGTGACATTAAAACGTTAAGGCAGTTTTACTTAAAAGGTTTTCCTTCTTCTCTTTCTCTTGTTTGTGTGTGTTTTCATTCGTGTTCTGCGTTAGCGGAAGTCGCAGTGTGAGAATCGATGAGGATGTTGAACAAGATGATTGCCAGGTCTTGCATGGGATGACGAGCGAGGATTTGGGGGCCGAACGGTACTTTGCGCTCGACTGGGAACCGCGGCCCCATGTGTCATACTGGTTCCTCGCGATTGAAATTGATGTTTTGCGACGCGCAAAAGTCGCGTGTAAACGGGATGCAGTTGAACAGCTTGCAGACCTCGCACTCGTACATCGGCACGTTGTAGAAGAGAGCTAATAACAATGTGAACAGACCGACTATCAGGACCAGCGAGACCCAGATGAGGAAGACTTTGCGCCGACGGTCGTACTGCCCGAACGAGATGAAGGGCATCAACGCATACGCCGCGAGAAACCCAAAAATGAAACCAAAGAGGTGTGCGTAGTTGTCCACCCAAGGCAGCACGCCGATAGCTAGGAGGACGCCCAGGATCGAGATTAGTTTCGTCAGAGCTCGACGGGGATACTTTAGCATTGGCCAACAGTGTAGCACCTCAACAACCAGGGTTGCGAGCAGGGCGAAATGTGCTCCAGCAGGACCGACCTAAAATAATAACAGATTTAAGAAATTGGAGCAATAATATTTTTATAAGAAAAAAGAATTTTGAATTTAATTTTTTATAAGAAAAAAATTTTAATTTTGCCTTATCGTGTACGTTATGATTATGAGAATGTGAATCGTTTACGTGAACAATATTCTTTTTGAGCGAAGCAGAATTAAATTTTGTTCCCAAAAATACAGTTTGAGGTTTGTGACAATTCCAATGATATTTTGACAGAACGTTTAACTTGTCCTAAATTTGAACATCTGTCATCGATGTTTGATAAAAAGTCAAGTTTTTTCTTTTTATCGTATTTCATCAAAATGAGAGAAATAAGCTCGAATGATGTCTTGAAATGAAAAGACGTTTCAGGAGAGGCTATATTTTTTTTTAGTTAACAAAAATTGTGTAATCGAAAATAAGGTTTTTTTATAAGTCAATTTCTTTCAATCTGAGAATTTATTTTATTGCCCGACAGAAATTTTAGGTAGAATAGAATCTCCCAATTAAAGTTATCAATATCGCATGATTTTTCGAAACTCTTTCAATTGAGAAGTTCAACTTATATTTATTAATCACAGAATAATTTTTATTCGTTCTTGATGTCATTTATTCGTAGGAAATTTTCATCTCCTGTTATAATGTTTTTCTCGTTTGAATTTCTTTTTTGAAGAATTTTTCATTTTTTCATTTCATAATCTACTTTGCTGTGTGCAAATGAAACGTTTTTAAAAGTATGAAGACTTGGCTCATATTATCAGTTTATAATTACCTCTGCTCTGTAAGGAACGAAGATGGCACTGGCTAGATTTCCAGCGAGGGCACCGATGAAATAAATTAATGCGATGCGAATTGAACCAGTCAATTTTTCTAAGTCTCTCATCAAAAAATATTGGACGAGTAACGTAATGACAAGGTGCAGAATCCTGTAAAGATGCACATTTTAAATTTGTCATACAAAAAAGAGAAGATTAAAAAAAATTAATTTAAATTATAATGTACCCTGCGTGGAGAAATATGGTTGTGAACAGCCTGTAGTATTGATCCGGCCATTCAGGATGTAAAAAAGGTATCATCCCGCAGACGTCATGGAGGCACTCAACTTGGGAGCATAGTGAAGCGTCTTCATGGAAGTAGCCGTATACAAAATCACAGTACTCTTTTGTCGTAATCCTACACATCCCGTGGATACCAATGCAGCAAGGGTGTCCGATCACCTCGCACACCATGTGCTCCGCCATCTTATCCTTGTAACGACCAACCGGGAAATTCGCATTCCCGTGTAGATAGCTGTCCTTGCTTCTGCAATGGTCGTAAAATGAGTTCGATTAAAATGCCTCGGGCGGTTTACAACTGCTCCTAACCGATAAAACTCATCAGATTGTTTTCTCACTTGAAGCGCTGACTGAACGGATTCATCTTCCTGCAGATCGGCCACTTTGTGATATCGTCTGGCCATTCGTACGGCGCTATGCTCGCAGGCGCGTCGCAAAATTTTGGATCCAGTCCGCAGACTGAGCCGCTTATCCTGCCCCCAGGTCCGCTGTCTCCAGGTCCCCATTTCTTCCACGTTGATATTATGTTCTGTTTGAAAACAATTTCACTTTAGTGTATATTTCCAAAAACATTTTTCATGCAAGGTGCACTTCTCTAAAAGGATTTATATCTCTATAACGTGCTTCATTAATATTCAAAACATGTAACATGCATGCCTGAGATAATGGTAACGTTACCGTGACATCCGATCTCAATCCCCGGATCAGTTGGTTTTAAATAAAAATGAAAATGACAATTATGAATCTTGTTCATCACAGGATCATTTAATTATTCAAACATTGAGATTAAAGTAAGATTTATCAATTAATTCTTTATTAATATTTTAATAGTTACAGGACCAGCAGTACTTTTTTAGTGGTTTCATGAATGGACATTAATATTGATACTCACTGAGCAGTCGGCTTTGCTTGATTGGACGCAACCGGAATCGTCATTTCGAATACAGCACGCTGTGTCTCGTTCTCTTTCTCTCCAAACATCGATTTCCTTTAAAATTTTTATGTCACGTCTCATGCACGGGGCAAACTTTGCCCCTAGATGAATGAGATCTGCAGCTCTAGGACCAATCCAAAAATTTGCTGGTTCTTGAAAGTCCACTTGTTGCAAAGACAAACTCGTTACAAGTACCTGTGAGCAAGTATTAATTTTCAGTTCTCAATTTTTGTAAACTTCAACTTTTTCTTTTTTCTTATTTGTTTTTTTTGTACTGATTTCCTTTTTTCAATTTGGTATTAGTTTTGAACAAAAAAATGTGTACCGATCCAGATCTGTGATGTAGATTAAATCCAACTGGTCCAAATCCGTAACAAATCAACGAGATGATCAGAACGAGAATCTGGACAGTCGTGATCCAGTAGGTGAAATACGGCCTGTGATCTTCAATGTCGTCAAGCTGCTTCTTTACGTCCACTTTTTGTGCGACACTTTTTCGAAACGATCGTCTGCAAGAGAACAAAAGAAAAAAAAACACAGGAACATCAATTTCCAAAGACGTGCTAGATCTTCGCACCTTAGGTTCCAACGGGACACCCAAAGCAGAGTTGTAATAATAAATTCAAGATAATCTGGACTCGAGAACGTACCCAAAATATCGTCCAACTATTCCCATTCCATATTGCCTTCGGTTACTGTTGTCAAAAACGCGGTCAATGGTATTTGGTGATATCCTTTTACCACCGATGTTCCTCTTCGCAATCACTTTGCCAATAGACTGGCCTTCGGTGGCTTTATCTTCGCTACGTTGTCCATCTAATCTTGATCTGCAAAACGATGTTGGATGTGTAGAGTGAAACTAAATTTGATGGGTTTATTTGCGAATAAAAAAAAAAGTTACACGTTACAACTGCAAGCAGTTGTCAGCCCTAAGGGGGGAAATTTTAACAACATAGAAATGATCATTAAAATATCAACGGTCGAAATATTATATTTAGATTTGTTCTAAATGATTATTATAATATTACATCTTCATTTTTTTGGTAAATAGTTACACGCTGTAATATAATGTTTCTGCTTTTTTTTTCAACGTCGTTATTTTTCTCTGCACAAAACAATTTATAATTGTGAGGTATAATGAGTTGGACATGCTATAATTATTTTCAGCAACAACAAATTAGAGTTTACCAAGAAAATAATGATAATTAATAATAACCAATGCTTGCGACTAATTGGGTCATATTGAAAAACAAAATTATCTGTTTTCTCTAGTGTTTTTTTGTCGTAATTCTTTTATTTCTATATGATAGATACGATCTGATTATTAGACAAAAAAGTATAAAACAAGGATTGTACAATCAACGAAACTCACCCTAAAGTATAATGATCCTTACTAATTGGACGTTGTCGTCGAACTTGACCATCAATCGTTGTTCTGTCGTCGGCCTGTAGGTATCTTGATCGGACAAAAAAGAAGATACCAGTAAATCTCTCATGTTTCTCATACAATTCAAGTTTTTGTTACGAAAGAAAAATACATTTAATTTTTGAATTCACAAATATTTTGCCCGTGAACTTTCCACTGTTTAATTAATATCCCTACTATAATCGCGTTACTTCGAACTTTGTTTCCATAAATTATTTCAACTGATATAAAATGTTAAATCCTTTCAAGCATGTAAATAGCGACGACCGTAGAACCAAATAGTGAAAAAATGTGGAAAAGTAGTTTTGTTACTTGATAGTTTCATCAGTTGTTTCTCGGGCAGCTGCAAGTACTGGTTCGAGTTCTACATTAGGTCCTAGCGCTTCGCTCTCTCCGCCAGCCTGTGATTGTTCCGACGCTGCTTGTGCTGACAGGGAAGCAGCTGTTGGTATCGACGGCGAGGGCGAGCGCTCGAAAAATGATTCCTCCTCATCTAAACCTGAATCCGACAAGGCTCCTGTATCTGATCGAGAAACCCCTGATATCGCACTTGGAGGGAAACTTCGTGATTCTGGATGGATGTCAGATTTTCCTTTTGATTTTCTTCTCGTCAATGTCTGATGGAAATAAAACATTTTAAATTATTTAATCACATTTTGATCGTAACTAGTTGGTCGTAACCTTTATAATCTTTTATCAAAGTTCCGCGGCATTTTACAATAATTGTATCTGGATTGACCGGACGTTAACTTAGACAACGACCCCTTAAGAAACTTTGGATAATTCAGTTTTTATGAAAATAGCCGAAGACCATGTAAGATATCAATTGAACAAATAAAATAAGACCTTTAGCCGGTACAGCTTATCAGATCGGAACTGAAACGGTCGTTGGCGAAGTTGGGTTAAAATTGCAGGTACGTTACATTATATTTTGATCAGGAGTAACTTTATATTGCACAGAGTGTAATTGCACTTTAAACTCAAAACCGATTCAAATGAAGTTAAGCGTGAAACCTCAGATTTACGCAGGTTCATGAAATTGGTTGTATCTCCTCCTTTCATAAATTAGCCAATGAAACATCAACGTATGTTTAACAACATCCACCCGGTGTTGATTATCATTGGTCTGACAAATAATTTAGTTTACAATGTGAAACACAAATTCTATCCGGTCATGCGGAAAATCGTCGGTTCTATCTCTTCTTTTTCTTTTTTTTTGTTCTTCGCTTTCCAAAGTTTTAAACAATTTTGCACGCCGAGGAGAGAGACGTCTTACTTTTCATATTTCAACTAATGTAGTTGTTAGGCAAGGGAGTTGCGATTGCATTGAAATTTATGGCTGTTCGTCGGACCTCGGTGCGTGCTGGTTTTCAATTACTTGCCTCTGTCTAATCCCCAGATTAGAGTTACTTGCTTGCAAAATATTTTCAGTCTCACTCGACCTGCTCCAAGACCGAAATTTCGATGGGATTAAAATGGTTCATCGAATTAACGTTAATTGATCGGTTGATTAACTTTTTTTTTTTTTGTTCGCCCAGACTCGATATTGTTTAATGCATAAAGATAAAAATATACAAGTGCACTCGCGGATGAAGTGAACAAATTCGGTGCCCTCATTTGACACACATTGATCGTTTCGATAAAGATTTGAGTTTATAAACGCACCAGTCGGCATGGAGTGAATTATTGAGCATCACCCTGAATGAATTGTAAAAAAATAATGTGTTCAAAAATAACGGGTCATTGGCTGATAATAATGACTTGGGAAGTATTAAGTTGAAAGTGGGACGTCAACCTGGAGTACGTGTCTGCCTAATTCTACATTGACATCAGGCAAATTATCTCTAATTATTAATGATATACAACTCGATTTGCATATTTCAATCAACGTAGGGCCGATGCATTTGCAATCGAATGGGTTCGATCGAAACAAAATAAAAACTGGGACCTATTGTATTAAATATTTCAGCTATAAAATGCCGTCTCGTAATCCGATCAAGTGCGCGAGAAACTTCAACGTTTATTGATCAAGCTCAGAGTTGAAATAATTTTAATGTTAATAATGTTAGCACGGCACTCGGAAGTGTATCAAAAACAGAACTCGACTTCCTCTCACCTCTGCCAAGTAGTGCAGTCCGGAAAGCGTCATCCGAGCGACGGAATCCTTTCGTCTCACTCGTCTCTGCCACTTTCTTAACGTCACCGACTGCAACAAAACTCGAGTTAAAATTGTTGATATATATTTCAACACAAATGTTAGTAAAAGGAGAAATGTGAAGAAAAAATGTTTATTCATTATTATCCTCAAAGGACAGAGATCCAGAAAACAGCATATGATCCGATATGAAATTCTAATTTCGTGCTCTCGCTCTCATTTATAAAGTTCATCTCTTTTTTTCAACTTTATCTGCCCCTTGGGGAGGAGGCTATTAGCATTTCCATAGCAATATTTATGAGCGTAAACCTCTGGCATTTCGGATGCGTCGGGTACGTCTTTGGTGATATCCGGATCGGGAGGTCGATGCTCAGGAAGCAGAACTCCGTACTTCCTGGATGCCATTCGACGGCGTCGATCGAGCCATCTCTGTTTCTCTCTTTCTTCCGTCTCCTCATCGACGCCGAAAAAAGTTGCCGTCTCTTTTTTTATATAACTGCGGAGAAAAGAAGGTTCAAAGTCAACGAAAATGCTTCAAACAATTTTAACCCTTTCTTTAGTTTATGAGATCCTTTTTATCTTGCTTTTCATACGTGCACCATGTATGAAATCACAGATAAAATTATACATCCGGGAAAAAAAGGTCCATGTATGAACATGTAAGATTGAACAAACATTTTCATATTCAATGCAGTACAAGAATTTGTAAAGAATTTTTCTGTCTCAGGAAAAAATCAAATTGTGTTTTATAATTTAATTTTTTTTATTAATAATAGAGATAATACTATTTGATTTGTTTCTGATTCTACACGGTATGCTAGAATAGAATAGAAACATCTAATGTAATCAAAACAATGTCATACGGTATTTAGAATATATTTTATATATAATGGAGCTTTTACATACATGGAGCTTTTTTTCCCGGGATGTATTTCAATGTTTGTATACTCAAATATATATCTTTCCAATGAAAAAACAATACACTCATTTAAATATTGATATTAATTTCTGATTAATTAATTTCTGATTACTGTTAAATTTGAATGTTATTTACTTTTCAAAATAATTAATATATGGTTTAATTACTTTTTGATGGCTTCTGTTCTGCTGGTGTTTCGTTTTAATTTTGGCCTAGAAGCATTAACATCGGAAACAGTAGCTGAGCTGACGGTGGGAACCAGTGGCCTGGGTCCTGCAGGAGCTGACAGGCTTCTGGAAATGTTCATGCTTGGACCGGCAGTGTTTCTTGCTGTCATGTTCCCGGCAGGCAACGTCGCCGAAGTAGGGGGCGAAGTTTCAGCCGCAGCTTCTGTCGCGAACATGCCGGCGGCCTTATCGCTACCTCCCTCGACATCGGTGCAGGTCGTCGATAACGTGGACGATCCCGTTGTGCCCGAGCTCGGTGACGCTTGCCTGAAAGCAGACATTGTTCGGTCCCTAATTAGTCTCATGCTGTATTCAAAATTGGATTGCCGCTTGGAGAAAAATGAAATCCCTCGGACGGATTATTGTGCGGTTTTGTGCGACAATCGAGTTAGTTTACACGAGCGTTAAATTTGCCGCGAAAATTAAACTTCAAATTTCAGCCTTTCATGGTGCAATAGAATAACTTTGAATTCATTATTTTTCGCTCATTTGTTATCCTGGAGTCAAACGCTCGGTTCTCAACTTCCAAATTACTTTAATTTAGCGCAAATTACAACTTTGGTTCAGTTGTAATTAAGCTAATATTATTAAGTGTGCGTAATTTGAGTGATATTCTCTAACTAAAAAAAGGAACTGTTGCATTTTGATTAATGAAACAAAAAAATCAACTTTTGAGTTTCAATTTAGTCTTTTAACTTCAGTTGAAATTTTATTTTAAACGGACGACAAAAAATGAAATGATCTCCCAAACTCGCGACGACAGGAATTAATAAAATTTTTGCAGCGTTGCTCATTCAAAGTGCATTAACTTTGTGACGTCCAACTTGACGATGCATCACAACTTTTAAGATTGACGCTCTTCATTAACAATTCAGAATAAGTTCAAGTACCAAAATATCAGCTTAAAGAACCTTGTGCAAAAAATGGAAATTGGAGGGAGAAAAAAATAAAATTGTTTAATCTTTCCACTGAATCATTCATTCCATTGGAAACACAACTATTTTTCGCGTAAAACTTTTGCTTCGATGTGACTTTTCGATCGCGCAAGGAAAACGAGTGAAATATGTAATGCCGTCGAACAGACTTTCGCTTCCCCAAACAATTTTTTTTTCTAACTCTAAACTTTGTGGCGCCAGTCGTACCAAAAGGAGGTATTCTTTCCTTTCGCACTTAACCCCTGGCTACATGCGTATTTCATTGCGCCTTTGTTGAGCCCGCAGACTTTTGGTCCACCGAGTTTCTTCGGGTTTCATTTTTTATTTGCAAAAAAAAAATGAAATAAAATTCAATTCTTATCTCTGTTCTACAATTCTTTCTTCAGACAAATTGTAACAAATTTAATCTTGAATATAGTACACAAAAATATTTAATATTGCAAAATGGTAGAACAAAAAAGAATGGAAAAAATGTCTACGAATTACAGTAAATTTTATTTTAAAAAATCATGAAAATATGATATACAAAAATGTGTTTTTACATGAATGATGCAAATCGGTTGTGTACGTTTACGTTCGTTTCTTCTTGTCCTTGACAATACTCGTGAGTCATCGGGTGAACGATCTAAATTGACTAACGCAGGATTCGCGACTGAATTGCGTTGCATGTGTGCCACGTGCGTGCACTGATTCCCGCTACTCCTAAGTTACAGAAATATCACAACATTTTTTTCACCTTTTATTGCAGTATTTGATGCACGTAATTTTTTTTTCATTTCATTATTTCATCATTACGCTTGATGAAAAAATAACTTGTTTCAGTGTCCATAAACTCTTTCACTGTTAATAAAATAATTTATATTGACATCGACAGCTTTAAAAAAACGTTTCACCGTTCGCTTTGTTATCATTATTTCTATATCAGTATATAAAAATACCATTATGATGTCAAATTATTTTATCCGTCAGAATAACAACGCTATCTTGATTTCAGTGATAAAATGGACAATCTATGATTTTCCTATTGCCGTATCAAACTGTATACATTTTCAAAATGAAGTTTTGTACAAAATAACAATTTGTACCACAATTAACCGACGATATGAACCATTTGAAATAATTTAAAATCATAATAGGTTCCAAATATACCAGTTTATTCAAAGTTAATGAACAAAGTTCACCAGTGTTTAATAATAAAATTAATTTTAAAATACATACTAACTGTTGTAATCAAAATTAAACTGACGAACATTGACGAAATTCATTTATTAATTTCACAGATGTTTATAACAAAATTAACTTGAAATACTTGTGGCAAGTATTCTTTTGGAATCAAAATCGCTCGATCGAATTTTGATAGACTAATAAATTATGCAATCTAATCAGAGTTTAACATAAACATGAGTCAACCCAAACTTTTGACAGTTAAGCACATAACAACGAGGGAGAGTATAGGTATGCGATATTACAAAAGTGATGAGATTGCAGAACAAAGTAACCTTTGAGACGATTGCTCGTTCGGATCGGGATCCATATCGAAACTCGCGCGAAACTCATCAGTTTAACCGCACCGCTTATTAATTCAAATCAAACTCAATAAGTCACGCGGGTTTATCCAAATATGACACATTGTAACGCGTTCACTTTATGCATGAAGTGGCGATAACAAAGTGACGTTCGCGCGTACCACAGCTGCTTTGAGTAGAGAAAGTGAGACTGTAGCGTTCAAAGAGTCAGGAGGAAAGAGAAGGGCATAGCGATCCAACAAAGATCAGATACCGATACAACGTCGAAGAATAGCAAAACGTACGGGAGGCATTGAAAAATGACACTTGAACGGCTTTGCGAACGCACCCAAAAGCAATAATTTTTCAATATATCTCTGCAAAAAATCAGTCCAAAATGAAATTATTTTCACGTATATCATTATTTTTTCAATTAAATTATAAATGGAAAAATAAAATATTGTAGCAATTTTCAATTACAACAAAAAATAAAGTCTGTCTTTTTTTTTTTGGAAATTAAATTCCATACGGGGTCTTCATTTTCTTAACAATTTTTTAATTAAAAAATGGTCTGATTGAAAATCGCATGACCGAGGAGGTATATAAATGGGATAAACTTTGCAACTCCATCACATATGGATTTCATGATATCAGAGTTTTTGAAATATAAGATAATTAAAAAACTTTTATTACAAATGAAAAAAAAGAGTGAAACTCGGGCGCGCATCTATACGCAACTCTGGCGATTTACCAACCGAGTTAATAGACTCGCAGTCGTACGGAGATATAACCTTGAAGACATGACCAAACAACACATAATTTTGCAGCTGTCACAGTCGGCCTGGTATTTGGCGCCAAAGAGCACCAATTGAAGGAAACGCGTTTATGGGAATAAACAGATTTTTTTGGGAAAAAAGTTTATCAATAATGCTTATGTCGTTCATTTGAAAAGTTAAAATTATGGAGTCATAACTTAAAAAAAGAACTAACTCGAATCAATTTTTCAACCGGACAAAACAATTCTGTCAAGAATTTTATCACTATCAATTATCATCTGATGATTTTATTGGGTACATTTTTCATTCAAAAACGAAGTTCAACTTTTGCTTGTTATTTTCAAATTGTTTATTCATCAAACATTACTCCACCAGTAACGACTTTAGTATATAACTTTTTCAATTAAAAATTACCTTCTGAACGTTTTTTTTTGGCAAAAAATGCAAATGTTATTTTTTCCTTCCAAAAACTGAAATGTAAAATTGTTGAAAGTCTTTTTCAAAAATATTATTTGAAATGAAGTCTATTTATAACTTTTGTTGTCATTTTAATTTTTCAGATGCTGACATTTTTAAATGAAAAAAAATTATTTAAACAAAATATTATTTATTAATTTAAATGTTGGTTTCTTACCACGAGGAGTGGGCGGATTGTATAGGTATCGATGACAAAGCTCCGGGTGGTAACGATCGACGAATTTGTTGGCAGCATCCGATTCGTTGCGATGAATTTGCGTCATCGCAGCACGTTTTACCGCAGGCATGTCGTGAGGCCGATGCCGTAAATTCAATCGTTGATGTGCGCACTTTCGGGCGTAACAAGGGCGATGTAGAGAACCCGTCCCTGTGCGCGGACGTCGAACTGCTCGAACTACTGGAACCTGGACTACCGCTAATGCGGGCCGGCGAGGCGTACGCGAACCCGCGAAAACGAAAGTGTGATTGATGATATGGGAACCCTGGCGGTGGTAGCCGGTAGTGGTGATGAAAGCCAAGATCTCGTCTCATGTAAGGATCCCCTGGATCCGTCGCCGGGACGTAACGATCGGTTGGCGTGTGCGCTCCAGCTATCACATATCTGTCCGTACATCTGTCAGGATACAACACTTCCGGCGGAGGTTGTGGCACGTACCTACAGGATAAGAAAATAGTTTTTTTTTTTATCAAAATACACCGTTTCCTAATTAGTCAGTTTTAAAACCTAACTAACCCTGATAACAAAATTAATTTGTTACATATATAGTGTGTTCATATATGCAACTATGCCCACTTGGATTTTGCAAATGTTTAGCTCAAAACAAGGATTGTATGATTCTTTTTTGTTAATGTTTGATAGACCCGTCGAAAAACTTTGATTATGAAAGTTTCGCGGCAAAACTTCGAAGTTGCGTTAAAGTAAAAAAGTTAACAATTTTTTGAACTTTTATCTCCCACTTTAGATTTGAAATATTTTCTAGTACCATAATCACTCAAAGTAACAATAAAATATTACAAGATGATGTTTTCGTTTAAGAATCACATTGACACCATATAATGAAAAAATATCTAGTTAATTGAGGGTTCAGGTGGGAAACGTATGAGACAGCAGTTTTTTAGTGATCCGAACATTAAGATCGTACTTAAATGACCAAAAATGTGTCAAGTTTGTAATACTGCATACTGTTATCAATAAACCTTCTCCTAGGATAAAAACGTAAACTGTCTGAAAAACTTTTAAATATGAAATATAATCTTTTATGGCACCATACCGTTTGAGCTGATGGGGATAAGGTTCTTATTTTTATGTTTGTGTACTCCAAAGTTGAATAATTTAAAAACTACGTTGTAAATTGTAAATCGTCTTTCAATTTGTCTACAGTGAGTTTATCAGATATTAACCTACATATTTTCTTTTTGTTATGAAAATTCTGTCATTATTTTGTTTGCAATATTATGCTCTTTAAAATTAAAAGAACTTTTTGTTATAAGTTTTCGTAAGCAGTTTTTCATAAGACCTCTTGTTCAAAACAATCATTTTTCACATCCAATAACCTCGATTTTGACATTGACAAATCCAATTGAATTTTTTTTCGCGGATGAATGTAAAACCAACGTTTGATCAAATTTCGATTACTTTGATTAAACTGCACGTCCCACCTGAAAAAAGAAGTGTCATTAAAACCCCAGACAAACCAACCTTTTCTTTTCATTACCCACGAAAAATTATGTTGAGAATTAATTGAAAATGTGTAACGATATTTTAATGCGAAACCCCGAAAACAATATTCCAAAGGGTGAAGGCAATAAATCTTTCGAGCCGTTAGGAAATTTAGTGTCACGAGAAGTTATTATGCAACGACTTATAGCCTATAAAACAAGTATCGCAGTCAGTTAGAATGTATTCAGTTATTAATGTAACATTTTGACTTGTGAATTAACTTGGAACAGAGGCATTCCACTTTCTTGCGCTTTTCCACTCCAATCACTTTGCATAAAATAAAATGGAAATGAAGCACAGAAAAATACTAATCGTTCCTTTTATGAGCTCGGGCTTCTGAGGTCGTTCTGAGTCTTACCAGCGTTCTTTTTTTTGTTCATATCCCATCAGCGCGCGGGTTCTTAAAAATACACGAAAAAATTTGGTCCCGCCCTGAGAGCTCGAAATCTTATTAGCTCTTGAGGAAACAGTGGCGCTATTTTAATACATTATGATTAGTCACAAAATGATTACATCCCCTGATAGTGTTTCGCGCGGCGCAATTAGTATATCTCAAGTTTCAAACTGCGGGGATACTTTAATTAGAACATTTGACTCCCCTGTTTGTACCTTATAATACTTTGCGCCCGCTTGGCAACGCGCTCTCATCACGACTTTAATATCGACAGAAAACGAATTTGCACAAATTGCTATTCGCTCGCGGCGAACGAAATGGCATAATGCATCCGCGGCTAATTGATATAATGTGTGAAGTTACTTCATTGTTTGGCTGGTAAACGTTATCTATACACCAGTGGGCTCGCGAAACTGCTATATAAAATGAGGACGTGCATACGTGGGGGTCAATATTTGTGCCAGCCGGGTAGTTAAAGTTTCAAACAAATGCTCGAGCGCTATCGAGGACCGTTGTTTACGACTGCAACTATAACGTCCCGTTGAAAATATTAATAGCGATAATAACAAATTAATTAGACCAAATGGGTGGGTAGTCTTGGATTCGGTCGGACTGGGAATTGAGGCATTACATGTAATCCCAATGTCTTCAATAATGAAACTTGATTCATTGGGACGTAAGTGGAAAGTCGATACCGAACCGCCACGGCCAAGATACGTTTGATTTTCTTTTCTTTCTCGCCGAGGTAAAGACAAACGTCGGACAAAAAGGTTCTCTTCATCAGACGTTTCGAAGATTCTTGAAAGATTCACGAGCGCCATGAGAACAAACTTTTTTGTTTTGCGACTCTCGGCGTGCAAGACTCGAGCTTATCGATGTACCCTTGAGACGAAACAATAATCCAACCGATGGGCTACAAGAGATGAATCGATTCTTAAAAGAAAGCAAAGCGCTTGAGAGGCGATGACGACTGTCTTTCGGGAATACCGCGGGGATCATTTTTATCGAGCGTTGAGCCATTAATGGCGGGTTATTACACACAATCGTCTAAGCAATGAATCTCAGGGCAACATTGCAAAAATTTGCAAACGAAAATAAAAAAAAATTTCTTGTTTTTGATTTAATCCTCGCTTGAAAACTGCTCTTTTTACAATCTTGAAACTGGTTATTTTACAAATTGGCATAATACACGTAGATTGCAAGCCATGCACCATAGACAAATTTTGAAATCGGATGGCGAAATGTCATCGAATTTGACCATAAATATTAAACAAATTCCTGACATTTGCCTACAGTTAATAAAATTAGAAAAAAATGATCGATAAAAATTTGATCGATCCAGAAAAACTAATTGCTAGTTGAAGAATGGTACATTGACTGTCTCGTTAGAACCAGCTGAAGAAAATAAGCGTACCGAAATAAACGCGGTTAGTAATAAAAACAGTCGGGCTACACGAAGTGTACTACGCGAAACATGATTATTCATTTTATCAGTTCCAACGTGTGCTGGTTATAATTTAATAGATTAGCCGAGATAAGTGAAACGGTCACAATTCTAGCGCACGGTATTTAATTTGAAGAACTGATACAGCTCTAAAGTAAGATAGGCGTGGAAACATACATAACAACAGCGGGACTGCGGCGAAGCACACACAGATATAAACACACACCAGCAATTAGCTATAGCAGGGGGAAGAAAACCAGCACCCATACAGCGAACCGTGGAACAGCCAGCTACTATGGATTTACAAACACCCGCAAATTCTGAGTTAATTTCTTGTCGAGCTAACTGGGTATCAATCTCAACTGTATTAGATGTTTAAAACGTGGTGAGAAGAGGGGGTTGCACACGATGAATATTCATAAGACTTCTTTCGCTGATACAACATTCGCAGATGCCATAGCCCCGATACGATTTGCGGTTAATTAAGTAACGCGATCATCGCAGATCTGCTGCACATCTCAGCATTAACAATTTCAAACTAACTTCAACTATGACAAACAATAACGGCTTGATTATTGTTAGTAATGCTATTTCATACGAATTTCATTACAGGATCAGAATTTCGTCCAATTATATAACAATATCGTAGGAAGAGGTATTTGAGTAGAGGCGGACAAAAAAATGCAACTTAAAAAATGACGTTTATACGCGATCTGGAATGCTCTTCCGATTGCTTTCAGCGTTACATAATGATGACATAGCAGGGGAGCCTTTTTTAGATGTGATTGACGTAGACGTAACTTTGCATCGGAGTTGACTCTTTTCGTTCGAAGGAATGCCTCTTTCTCTCTCTTTGAAACGCTACCCCTTTATAGATCAAAGATAATAAAAATTTTTCACAAAGTGGCATACCTCTCGACTGGCGTGTGAGCAGTCGGCGGTACATAACTGCTGTTTCCGGAGCCGTAAGCTCGCTCGGAGGAGGCGCTCGAGATGGAGCTGCAGGAGGACGTGACGCGACCGGACGAGTACCTGTCCTTGGGCTTTGGCAGGGACAGGTACTTGTCGGTGTTGCGAACCGGCGAGTAACGATCGGTGCTGTGATACCGGTCGTTCGCCGGTGTCTGAAATCGATCACCATTGTAACGGTCCTGCACTGTGGCGCGCTCAAACTGGTCGTTCTGGCTGGTTGATAGCTGGTAACGATCGGTCCCGTAGTTCTGCACCGACTTTGACAATTGTTGCAGGTGCTTGTCGCTGCTTTTCGACAACGCCGTCGCGTACGTATGATGACTGACGTCTGCGGTCGGGGAAAGGGTCGCGTATCGATCTGCAGTTGATTGCGAGTTTGTGAACAGCGAATGAAAGCGGTTCGCGTCCGAGGGTAACGGTGACACCGATACCAGCAGTCGCTCCATCGACGAGCCCGATGAATATCTGCAACAAAACGTCGTTCGTCATCATCGTGTCCGGTCATACAAATTGGGATCCAAATGGAAATGTCGACTGGGATCTGCAACTGGCCGGGATTGGGAATGGAACGTTTGTTTGTTTACTGGATTCTAAGATTGGATATGGTTTATGAAATTGGATAATTTATTATTGATCTAGGTACTTATTTTGTAGTTTTTTTTTTTAAATCTGGTCTGAAAATTTTATGAAAGATTTGTTAAATATGTGTGTATCAAATAATTGAAATGTACGAAATTAATGTGTACCAAGAGTGCCAAAAATCTATTTAATCATGACAGAGTGCTTAGAGCGAAGGGTTACATTTTGAGGCACTTTCATGATTAGATCAGACTGTCAAACTTCCAAGTTTGATTTTAAGCTACAAGTAAGCATATGGGCTTGACAGACTCGAACTGATTTTTCGATAAATTTAGTAATATTAAGTGGTTGAAGTTAAATTTTTTGTGCATCTAGAAAGAAGTTTGTGGTTTAGTAATGATTAATTACGTGCTGAATTTTTCTTAATTGATTTGTAAAAACAAATTTATTGTACAATGAAATTTTATGAAAGAAAATATCTTTTAATTAAACGGAAAAAAAAAATTTTGCAGCAAATTACTGTAATGTAGTTTATTTTTAAGTACATGTCTTTTCCTTCAAAAAATGCGGTATTAATTTTTTCTACTTTACTCGAAAAGAAAACATGATAGTATCTTTTCGGGATGCCAACGTACAACTCGGTTTTTCCGCATTAAGTAATATACTATTCCAACATTTTTCAATGCAGTTATGATTTTATGAAACAAAATTGCTTCCATGCCAGACTATTTTGTATATTTATTATTTAAAGACTAAAATTGTTAAGTAATATTGTTTCCGATTTGAAAAAGATTGAAAAAATCTTACACTTCAACTTTTTTACTCCATGATTATAGGCGCAGTTAGGGTAACTGTGACACCGGGGTAAGTGTGACACTCAAAAAATTTGTTTATTCAGGAAAAATTAAGTTTGAATTTGATTAAATTATTAAATCTATATAAATCTAATTCAAAAATGAATTTGTGAAATTCAGTACTGTTACATTCACCCCCATCTGTCACAATTAGCCTACCACTAATCAGATTGTGACAGACCCATATGATTAGTTGTGTTATATTTCAACCCTCGACTAGTTTAGTATTAAAATGAGCTAATCTTAATTCCAACAACTGACTAATTAAGAACCAATATAATCAATCTCTAGTTAGTAGATGCTGAAATACCTGACGGTTTCACTAGTAGGCGTTCTGGTATCCGTCGCGCCGGGCAGGTACCGTTCATTGGCATGGAACCTCTCGGCCTGTCTGGACTGTGACTGTGAGATCCTCTGGAGCGACTGTTCGTTGAACCTATCAGCGTACCTATGCGAGGACGCGTCAGGTAACGTGGAGAATCTCGAGGCATACTCGTTGGCCACCGGGGTGGAGCTGGGTCTGTCCGAGTACTTTGGCAGGACGAGGCTGGTCTCGACGTTCGAGTACCTCTGCTGGTCCGGATTGGCGCCGAGGATCCTCTCGGTGGATGAGTAGTGCTGACGGGACGCCTCCTTCTTCGGCGAGCTGGAGAGAAAGCTCTCCATGTACCTCTCGTGGGCCGCATAATCACACTTGTCCTGGCTGGGCGACGTGCAGAGCAGCTTGTCCGCAGACACGGCACTGTACCGGGAGATGTCCTTGCGGTCGGAGGACAGCACCGGTGAGGCCGTCGAAAGTAGCCGCTCGGTGGAGGAGGAGGCGAAGTAGCGCTGCGGACGCTCGTCCTTCTGCTCGTGAAAGGACGTGCCGACGAGGAGCCGCTCGGCCGAAGAGAACCGGATGTCCTTGTTGGCGGCGGGGATGGGCGAGGTGGGCGCGGTGCCGAAGCGGTCGCGGTTGCCGTGCAAGTCGTTGGACGCCTTGCGCTCGGTGCTGGGGTACCCAGTGAGGCTCTGCGAGGACGCGTACTTCTCGCTCCGACTTGGACTCGAGTTCGGCGACAGCGGCGGAGGCGGCACAAAGCAGTCGTTGGCAGGAGCAGGCGACGGCGGCGAGGGAAACCCGTCCGCGCTGAACATCCCGACGTGCTGCTGGGACACCAGCACGCACGAGTTGGCGTACTCGCCGCTCCGGCACGACTTGCTCGGAGTGTACTGGTGGTGCACCGAGGACAGCTGCATCCCAAACTTGGGTCCCTTGTCGTCAGGACACTTGTCACCATGGGCGTCCTCATGGCGGGCGAACTGGTCCGGGCACTGGTGCTGCTGGCCTTCGGACAACCGGGCACAGTGATAGTCACTTGAATTCGAACTTGCGTTTGGCGACGCGCTGGCTGACTGACCGTACTGCACGGTCGGCAGCTGGTGCAACAGGAGACGTTCTCTTCGGCCATAGTCGTCGTCTGCCGGCATCCTGGTGGCCCGCGGCCCGTCGTCAGGACATCTGTAACAAACAGTTGTCGGGGTCAGATATGATAGGGTTGAAATTAGTTTTAGTTTTAGTTTAGAATTTTGAAACTGAGGACAAATTTTGAGATGAAACTTTTGGGGGTTGAAATGTTGTTAGTTGGTGAGATTTGAATAGTGAAATTAATAATGCCTTTTTTGTGTTGGAGATTTATGAGATTGAATTAAGTATTAACTTTCTTTTTTTATTTGTGCGACAAAGATGTGAATTTGAAATTGGGTTGAATGGAGATTGAATCTGCTTTTATGTACCGTGGAGGCCTATTTTTTTTCTTAAATAGAAAGAATTTTAAAAACTCCTGTAGTACTGCTAAGAGGTTGGTCTGGGACAAAGAAGTGCGGTACCATTGTAGGGGAGCAGAGAATAAAAATGAGAATAATAATAAGAGGCTAATTAAACAATAAGCAAAATTGTTGACGACAATGGGATTTTGATAAAAGTTAACTAATTGTCTCAGCGTCCGCCGTGTAGGATGAAATTATTTGCTTTATTCTAACATAACTTGGGATAATAAATAATTAGAGCATAAAGTGCCCGGACCGTATTACAAGTAGATTTAGGTGAAGTTTAAGATCCAACTTGGCCGCAGATTTGCTCGGGGGATATTTAAAAATGATCGTAAATTCTAGGACAAAAAATGAAAACAATGATGAAACGAAATTTTCAGCTATTAACCTTGGCACAAAATCGATGCGAATCTTCAGATGTACAAAAGTTCACACAAAAAATGGAATCAACTTTGATTGATGCGTTGATGGACAATAGTATTGGTTTCAACGAAACTGATATTTACTCTTCAAAAAGAAAAGTTTTTTTTTTTCATTGACAAACAAAAATCATTCCTTTGTAAAGAAATTTGGTATATGAATAAAAGTTGACTAGGCAAAGAAAATGAAATCTTTCTTTGTAAAAAAAATTGTGGAAGCTAAAAACTTTTTTAAAAACTTTGTTTGGAAATTGTATGCGAATTCAAATGTAATTGCAGTGCGTGATTTTATCCCGTTTTGACAGTCGTTAGATTTGTATTCAAACATAATTCGGTTACACTATAATGAACGTTTTCTTGCTCGCGGATGATATAAAATTATTAAAACTCCGGAATTATGTTTCAACGGGATCACAATGTCTACTTAGTTCATTTTACAGAATAACATTAAAAAACATCTCGGCTCGGATAAAAACTTGCATTGTATAAGAGCGAAGTATCATGGGACGTATACAAGTTTGTTCTAACTTCAGTGATAACAATGTCGTAAAATTAAACTTTTTTGAGTTTGCATTTTTCCCCCGATGTTTTCACGTGCCACGTTGTTGCTTTTGATACTTTTCAAGTATCCCACTTCCAATTCATTCGTGCAATATTATTTGCAACGAGATTTGCAACCCGACAATAACTCGATTCGCATTTATATTAACTCGATCCATATTCTCACGTCAAATTCATCCGACAAAAAGTTTCGCGTACGATACCAAAAATTAATTCAAATTCAAATCGATGGATTATCACAAAAACATCACGAAGTTTACTATTACAATAACCAACTTTCACACAATCTCGACGCCATGCAAAAAATTATATTTCAAAACTTAGCAGCCCGAAAGTCTTGTTTTTTTTTCGCAGCGCAGCGGAGAAAATAAAGTATGCATCACAAATAATGTGATTACGTGGTTAGAATTTAATTAACATCGAGTTATTACCACGAAGAGGTTTTTTTTTAAAATAATTGTAACATCATGAGTTCACCGCGACCGATAGATAGGACAAGATTGCTTGCGATAAACGTAATTATCCCTGCTCTCGTGACTTTGAATAAAATGAGAACTATATAAAGAGTCGACGGCAAACTTGAACGTTAAAAAATTGTTCCTCGGACAAGAAGTGTCAGAAAGATGGTGAAAATGATCAAACCTACCATCTGCCCGAATTCCAGATAGTTGGAGAGATTTTCTAAAAATTTGTTAAACAAATATTTTTTAGATTATTAAGACTTAATTGTAAAATATAAGAGTTTCAATTGTGGACGTAAATTAAGACAAATCAGATATGAATGACACATTATTCGTGCAAATATATACGATGTCATATTTGCTGAAATTAGAACCCGGTTTGAAATTGTACTCATAAACTTGGTAATTATAGACAACATCACAGCGAGCGAATCTAAAGGGGCTTCGAATCCGGACGATTTTACTGGAGTTAGGCAGCTTAGTGAAGGCAATTAACCCCTACACCCCAGTCTCGAGTTCTTATACCCAAAACAAAGATCGGAACGAGTGTAAATTTATGCTTCTGGCATGGGTGAGAGAAAAGGGATAACATAAATATATTCAAAGGTCTCAGCGCCGATTATTTATAAAAGAGCGCACACGGACCATCGAAAATGATCCTAAGGTATTAGTAATTAACAATTATTATTGGTCGCAATAATTATCGCGGTATTAGCATATTAGTGGAGATAAAGCGGAAGCACATTCCAATCCAGCGACTTGCACAATGTGAGAGGCGGAACCAGTCACGAGGCAGTGATATCCGTATGCATTGGCAGCCTATTTCCATTTGCATCTCTCCCTCTCCCAGCGGCGAGACAAAATTATAGGCTCTCTATAACCAAGATATCAGTGTTTAACATAAATCGACTCGCCGATCAAATTGCCGATTTCGTGTGGGGGCGCACATTATATATACACCAGACTCGTAAATTAGCGCACAACGTACTTACGTGCATCGGCTTTCGAGCGCGCCCATAAATCCCGACCTAAGCAATCGCATATCCCAAATTACAAATTGTACCGGGCTCGGCTCGACGGATCTCAAATGCCACTTACAAGTCGATAGGAGACCAAAGCTCCAAGCCCATCGGAGGATGAAAAGAGTTTTTGTGTCTGTGCGCGCAACGGATTTTGAGACGAAATTCTGTCAGAGAACGAATGAGAGGGACAGAGAGGCAGATTCATTTGTTTCCTCTCCGGTTCTATGCAAATTGAAAACTGTTCTTTAACAGAATGTTAATGGAATAAAACAAAGATATGTTTCCAACTTGAATTCCCCGACCAAGTTCAAAGATACTGCGCGGCCAAGAGATCGACTTGCTTTTAGTGTAAGCGATAGGGTTAGCGCGTAACACTTTGGAATAGCTTTGGGCATAAATACACAAAAGCTTTAGTTGAGCATATCCGGCCAAAGTAATCGGGAAGTTCACCGAATGATGGGACGAATGTTAAATATCAACGCAAAACAGAGATGATGCAATTTCCGCTCTCGTCTAATTTCTTAAGCAAAATTGTCGTACCGGAATAGGCCAGGGGGGTGGTCTGTCTCCATGAAATTCAAATGAAAGCCATCTTTTCGGAGGGAGGGGGAACACGCAGTCTCATAAATTTGAATTAATTCATGTTAATTAATTAATTCAAGTTGTGCTTTTAGAAAAGTAAAGTTGACACAATGAAAATCTTTTTGTGGCTGGTAGATTATCATCGCATTATTTTGTCAAAATGATTTGAAGTTCGTGGATGAATGAAAAACATTTTGATCCAATCTTCTTGTGACAAAATGAACATCAGATTGTGGGCTACTTTTATATAACATCATAATAACATTATAAATTTCCATTGAGCACTAAAAATGCAAGTAAAATATTGTCAGATTGAAAAAAGATTGACTTGACAAAATATTATTTTAAATACGCCATTTTTTGTTGGGTAAAAAAAAAGTTTGCGGTCTCTCCTGAATCTTCTCGTTTTAAGATATCATCCCAACTTATTCCACTCATTTTAATGAAATGAGAGATAGGAAAAACTTGATTTTTTTTTATTTAACATCGATGACAGGTTTTGGAATCTAGGGCAAGTGAAATGTTCTATCTTAATCTCATTTCACAAATCCTCACTAATATTAATATAAAAATAACAAAAACCAAATTTTGTTTTTAAACAAATTAATTGAAATTTGAAGTTTGAAATTGTAAATTTGTTTATAGCTAATAGCATTTTAATCTCTTGCATAATATATGCAATGCATTTCTGAAGCAAAAGAAACATATAATTTCTGGGAACAACATTTTGTTCCCATCTCAACAATAATATTTTTCTTATGCAAATGCGGGATTAATATTCCCACAATTATTCCGCGTACAAGTAGACGAACATCATGTCAACTGTTGACAATGTCTAAGATTGTGTTGCTAAGAGGAAACACAACTAGGTGTCCCCTTAAGATCTCAAGGATCGGCGACAGGAATCGGACCGGAATTGAGAGATCTCAAAATACACTCGTGATGGCAACTCCAAAACAACCCTTGCCAGTTCCGACGGAACCTGAAATGATGCCTTGGGATGTAATTGGCTTGTAGTTTGCCCTTTGGTAGCGTTAAATAATCCATTTGTAACTCATGTAATCATTAAACCAGCGTTACACAATTGACCGAACAAAAACCGGCCCTTTTACAACACAAATAATATTCAGCAACGTCGTGATTTGCAGTGCAATTTACGACTGTCGAATTTAACTCAAAACCACCAACTTGGTTTGTACATTTTGTACATCGTATATCCAAAAAGGTAGATTTGTACTTTCGGTCGGCCAAAATTTGTAATCCAGATATCGTTTAACCGGGACAAGATAATTAATTAGTTGTAAATAGGTTGGTTGCCGTTGGCAAAGTTGATAGTGAGATTTGGAAACGGGCGGAAAACAATGGCGCATTGTTTGATAATGCACCTGCGGTGGCCAATCAACAGTGAGACGAGGTCGGGTGTCAAAACAGAAGGATAAGGACAACCGAGTGGTGTCAACGCCACGCCGCCTTAATATTAAGAGATCGCAGGAGAGAGAAGGCGAACGAAATCAAAATTTTATGGTAAACGAGTCTCGTTTGGACGCACGCAAAAACAAAAGCTCTCTCTCTCAGCTCCCACGTACGACAAAGAAACAACAAGGAAGATGACTAAACGAGAAAGAGAACGCGTCGATCAATATCATGCTAAGCGTACAACTACAAAGCACAGCCCACGTCCACCGCCGCTCTCTCGGCTCGCAGCACCAACTAACGTCTGAAAAGTTGCGGATTAAAATTTTAACCTTACGCCAAATGCGCGCGGCTGATTCATTGTATTTGCTGTTTTAGTTTGCGAGCAATAAAAGGCGATTTCACCATCCGGTGATTGATGACGGCCGGGCAAAGATTTATCTTGCGACTGCAATTCCGATTGCAAGCTGAATTTTCAATTCGACCCCACGTGAAATTTCGCAAAAAGTTTTTTTTGTTCTTTTTTTTTGTTTTGTTTTAATTTATTTGTTTGTTCCTTTCGCTCGGGGGATAATTAAATTAGGACTGTCAGGGTGATTACGGAACTGCAATCGAATTAATCGAAGATGTTAATCAACATTTGATGTTGATTGTGTTCGATTGCATGTTGATGATTGATTATCATTAGTTATAGTTTGTTTATTGACTTCAACAAAGATTGGTCGAACCAATTCGGTGGCAAACATTGCGGGATAATTGAGAAGATGCACGATTTACGGCCCTCGTCTCTGGTTTCTCCCTGTTGTATATGCAATCACGGCGTTTGATTTGGTTCCTTCAACTTTATTAATTAAACAAAATAATAATCAACCGTCCTCACGGATCAAAATATAGTCACTAAAATATATTTTATTTTATTATACTTATTGCCGCTTTTTATAAACATTTTATGTACAAAATATATTTTATTTATATTTTGAAAATATATTTTCGTCCGTGCGGGGCGGTCCGAAACAATAACGCGAACGAACGTTTCGCATTTCATAAAACTCGATTTTCAAAACTTGTTTATTGATAAATATATACAATCGCACGTCGCTGTTAACAACCGGTGCAAACATGCTGGCAAAAATATAATTGAACTAGTAAAATCGGGCCATTTCCTCTCGACCCGAGTCGCTCTCCCAAGTGCTAATAAAATTACGGAATTTAAGTGATTCTTTTCTCGCGTAAACGTTCGCCTCGCGCGATCGAGACTCCGCTTAATTATTCAGACGGTTTGATAAAAATACTTCGTGTTCAATTTGTCAGACTAATTTTTGTTCGATCGAAATTTGAAACAACCCCCTGATGCCTGAACCGGCTTATGTAAATAAACCGCCGACGATTTTATTTCATTTTTTTTGTTTTCAACCGAACTGAAAATTGAAAATTTACAATCACACTTAATGAGCTCAAAAACAAAGTCTACTTTACATTGTACAAGAAAGTAATCAAAACTACTTAGCAAGAATCACCGGCTGACACAATTAAACTTTGCATCACTGATTTTTATTTCCCCGCGATCAATCATATAATTGTAAACAATGAATCGTAAGATCAGTTTTAAATTGGACGTTTCTGTTTCTGTTCGCACACACTCATTTCTTTTTTTTTTTTTTTCCCTGTCTTATTCATCAAATGAAGCGCCATTAATTTTCTGCGTATACAATAATGGCATCCCAGCTGGACGATAAAACGGGCAAAAAAGATCGAAAGGGGCATGGAAAATATACTTAAACACTTCTCTCTCACTGTATTTTTTTTTACTTTACGACAGAATATCGTGACTAAGTGTAATAAATAATTCGCCATCTACGACCCAACTTTCATTATTGTGTCAATCAACCCTTTGAATTGTGTCCCCAATATCTCTTTTGATGCTGCAACTGTCGACATCTCGAGCACACACGGCTATATGTCATTTGTCACGTGCATCGATCTTATAAATTAATACACGACAGACGGCCTGTATTAATGCGGGAATAATATTACGCTTTTGTGTATTTAAGTATATCTGCGAGCCATTGCAGTCGGCATAACTTTGGATTATATCGCAACTCATTAATTCATTTTTTATACATGAAAAATTAGACATGGACGTGAGTTTCCCCGCTGGATTGAATGTTATCCTTTGTTTATTATAATTCATTAACAGGCGGTACGTCGAGAAGTTTCAGAATTCCATCCACTCCGCCGCTGGGAAAACACGTTGTATTAGTGTAAATAATTTTCATCGATCCTGTCTTGTTGTTTTTTCGCGTGCTGACCTTTCGACCCCTGGGGTTAAACGTCCTGTTTCAGACTGGACATTCAAATGTTATCTATTCCCATCCCAAAAGCTGTCTGCACAACTTTTTCATTACCAAAATACATTAATCATAATTGACGTCTTAGCAATCTAAAGGATGTTCGTGCGAACTATCAATTAATGATTGATTAATTTCATCCGCGAAGTGTAAATTGTGATCAATTATTATGACAGTTGACAATTAATTAATTTTTCTTGTTTTTTTTCAGATAGACCATCAACGTCAGAACCAAGTAAGGATCAACACATCTGTAGCTATAAATAAAACATACATTTTGGCCGGTGAGCTCGAAGTTATTTAAAAGTAAATTTGACTGATTCATCATTCACTCTTTGAAATGGAGATACAAAAAGGCAATATTGTTTGGCGGATTTATCGCGTTCGGATAAATAAAGCAACGCTGCATCTTGAAATGAAATCACGACGTTGGCGCGAGGGAAACGGCTATTACGATTTCAGTTTCACGTCGAAGCGCAAATTGATGCGTCAAAAGCAGACAAATGGACAGACTGAGTCGGGTAAATTCGTACGGCTTAATACGTGACGCGAAAAGCGGGACTCGAAGGACCCCCGGCAGACTAACGGCTTGACAGATAGACACAACCGATCAACCTGACAGGTCCGACTGACTTATTTAAAACAACCCCGCTTCATTTCCTCCACATTTTCAGCTACATTATTTGATCCCCCCCCCCCCTCTTTTATTCATCCCGAACTGAACATCTGCATCTCAACTGCTGGAAGATGGAAAATTCGCCAGTTGCACAAAGGCACACCGGTCGTAATTATTTCATTGGTAATTAAGTTAACGTGCGTTCCAACGGAAGGCATCGCTTATTTTGAAGCAAACGCGAAGATCCGTTATAAACCCCTCGAGAGTTCTGGGCTACTAATGAGGTGTCAAAACAAAATCGCACGCGATATCGTGTTTTCTCAACTTACAAACGAAAATTATACGACTCTGAGGTGCGAGTAATTATTATTATTATAATGTTATTATCATTGTCGCTCGAAACTTTCAACGAGGGTACCAGAACCGAATTGCTTTTATGTATAAATTTTGGAAAGTTTTCCAGTGATCTCGCGATGATACCCGCGTTCAATTTCACACTCTGAAAAACATTCCCCGTTATTGAGATATTAATATTGATGGCGACGTCATCTCACCTGTTCTGTTTTTCGTCGACAGTGGCAGCGACAAGGGTTTCTAGTCTTTCGCCGGCGTAACGGGGTTGTTCGCCCCGTCGTGCTGCTCACCGGCCCTTTAACCGCTCCAAGGCAACCTGGCCCTGCTTTGTCGTTCGACAGCTCGAATTTCTCTGCTTTGTCTCGCTTGTACAGGGATCTGACAAGTCTGCACGAATACTGTTCCCAGTGCTTAACGTACTTTCGGATACTTCCTTTGGATTATGCATGCCCGATGAACAAGTGCCTGCAACAGAACCAATCACGTTTCAAGTTCAATTATTAATCTCAACTAAAACTGTCCAAAAATTTATATAGATAAAATTTATATCTATTATATTTATATCTACATCTGTATATCTTTTGATGTAACTATATATCTTGTTGCCTCTGGTTGGTTATAATCACAATTTTTTTTCGTTCTCTTGTTTTCATTCGTTTTAATTTGGGTTGAGAAATAAATTGTGTTGTGGAGTCTTTCCCTCGGCCAACAGTGTTTCTTGAGAAAACATTTATGTGTTTATCGCAACGGCAAGATCTACGCAATATCTTCGATGCTATACGACCGCGCTAGGTACACTTAATTTTATTTATGTTACACGCGAACCGTCACAAAGTGCAGTTCGTCGAATCACTTTGTCGTATTTAGCAAGCGGTATCAAACATTTACGGCTAAACCCGATGAACGAGAAATGGCTCGGGGTGATGTTATGGGAGATTCCATTTATTGCGGATCATTTTAATCATTGTAAGCTTTTATTGATTTTGTAACATTATTTCAGCCGCCAATGTCGGGCTCGGCGCGAATATTTGTTGAAATAATATTGTGTTTTCTATCAATATTCCCCGATATGTATGACTTTTTTTCCCTCTTTGTTAAAGGGAACATTTTCATATTGTACCGGCGCTGTTCAGCACAAAGCCTTTTCATTACATATTCTCTTCAATCCCCCCCTCTCTTTGGAAACAAAAATTACATCTATCCTGCTTTCGACTGTACAAAGGTACTAAAAAATATTGGGACGTAAATTTAATCTCAGTGTGTATGCTTTTTATTTTTATATCACAAATGCTCTTTATATTTTCAGGGTCTGTGTATCTTATTCGACTATTTCGGAATTCGGAAAAAATCAAATAATTCCTTTCCTTTTTTTTCTTTCCTCTACGGAGGGAGAAAAACATTTTCCCGCAGAAACTTTCAAGAATCGATACCCACCCATTATATGATAAAATAATACTTCAGGAGAGAACCAACATTTTTAGACTTGCTGGTTCTGTTTGTCTACCCGTGTGTTCAGGATATAGTTCGACTTTAAATGCGATCAGTAGCAATTTTAATTTCAAAATGTACATAACAGTTTGATTATAATTTTTCGCGTATATTTTTTCAGAAGACAAATATGAAGGTTGTATATCGTGGTCGTCGGGATGTTGTTTCACGCTCCGGAAATTTCTTCATCTTCATTTTCATCCTCTATGATTTTATACTTCTGGCATTATATTTATTAATATTTTATTTTTATTTAACGATTGTTTATATTTATTTTAACTGTTTCTTCGTGAAATTACTGGCGCTTAAGTTAATTATTCCTAGCGTAAACATGACCTATTTTTCATGAATTGAGAAACATTAGAATTTGCTGGCAGGCGCGCGGAGAGTGGAGGTTCTTGCGAGTCTCGCTGTCATAATTGTTGCTCAAATTAAGAGACATGAAATATCATGATATTCAAAATTATAAAAGTGTCTCCTCCGGGTACATAACACGTGTCATCAAAAATTCAATAGGTCCTCGTAAAATTTGCATGGGAGATGAGCGTAAACGTCGCGACTTTTATTTTCAAATAAAACGTTAGTTTTTGTTTTGAATAATTTATGTCGGCAATCAAAATACACTCCGGTAAGGCTATAATGTGACGGGAAAAATATATTTTAAAAGCACATTATATCAATTATACGTTTATATGAAATTGTTCATTGTAAGATCAAGACATTGTTAATTAAAAAGCTCTTGGTAATTCATTTGCATTTTAATACATAAACTCAAAGTAATTAACGATTCAAATTAAATGGCGGAGTTTATTCGATTCGCCGAGCGCGCTCACACTTTTGATAAATTTATCATCAAAGGTTGAAAAAAGATTTTCTTCTCCCCCATATTAATTTCCCTCCGACTGAATTGAATGGTAAAACAAAAACTGTTGAAGTGTCCTTTCTCTCTTTTATGTAAAGCGGCAAAAAAAAAAAGAAAAAAAAAGAAAAACGGCGTTTACGGGGAATTGCACAAATTGTTTCCTCGCGGGGAATGATGCACGTCCGATAATTTATTTTAAAAGTTCGATCAGCCGCTGCGACGATGGGCCGTGAATTTTCGTCTAGCAAATGTACATCTTAAGTGCAGGTGCACTCCGTTGAAGCGTTTCCGGTGCGCATGCACTCTGCAAGTGCTCCGTGCTGGGGATGTTCCATCAATTTGCGCGTGTACCACGCATCCATTAATTTCCGACACTATTTTCCTTTTTGTAATCATCATGCGATCGAAAAATGATACCGCTATACTTAACAGGTCGCGTTTCAAACAGCGCAAAAGCTTTCCCCCGAATTTCGCAAAATTAATTCGAACTGATGAAAAGATCACAAGAGTACACTCAACTTCTCGACACAAACAATTTATGAAACGTTAATAAATTGGAGGATGAGAAATTAATCCTTTGTCTATTTTTCGACGAGTAATCTCGCAACGCGGAAACGGGTCCTTCAGTTCGGTACAGACGAGATGTCCCGTCAAATTGTGGGAATTAAATTATATGAAAAATTCATTAGACGAAACTTAGTAAAAACATGCTTTTAATTAAATTTTTTAATCCACTGAATTTAATTTCAACTTTGAGACGTAATTTTGTTCCACGTTCGAATAAAATAAAGATGTTCGAAAACGCGAACGTTCATATTATTTTATTCGGAAATCTGATATTCACGAGTTACCTTGTCTATAGCAGTGAAACAATTTTATAACGATATCCTTTGTTCAAATTTAAAGGGAATAAATAATTGAGATGAGACAGAGATTGTAAAAACTCAAAATAGTACTAAGAAAGATCACGGTGGAAATGTAAAGCATTTGAAAGTTTTACAAGCAAACTACACAGAATAATTTTGTGGATTAATTATAACGTAGAATCGGGAATGTGAACAAAGGTATTCCATATGCTTGGTGACACAGCCATATAAATACATATCTCACGGCGCGTGCGCACGTAAATGTTATATTATTTTAAACAAATAAACTTCGAAGATTGCGTGAATTCAATCTCTGTCGCACCTGTCGTATCAAATTCAATTTGAGTTAATATACTTGATGTTTTTATTTTGTTACAAAAAGACAATTATGTAATTTTGAAATAATAAACAATGAAATAATGTAGCACTATATTCTATATTGATTGAGGCTGTAATGTGAAATTATTCAAGAAATATGCAACCAATTTATATTAATTAATCATAGAATTTTGAGAAATCATGGTTAAATCACAAAGCAGGATCGAACTCAAGAGTTAAATCCACAAGTTGTAATCCAATTTCGAATAACTGAGTATGGTACTTATTTGATAATGGGAAAAATCGCTTGGAATGGTTAGTTTGAACATTCTTTTCAGTCTACAGGCTACTTTCGCTTTCTTAAAAAATCATGTCCGGGGAAAAAGTTTTGTTTAATCACTTATTGAACTTTTTAACATGTACTCCATCGAAATTAAGATGGAAGAACATTTTATATCGGTTAAAGAGCGAACTACAAAAAGTTGTTTTAAACATTGTTTTTAGCAGTGTTTGTACAGTTGCAAATCCATTATTTCATTAGAGTTTTTCTTTTTACAAAAATACGATGATAGCCACTGGTCTAATATTTCATTGGAATAGTATTTCTCAATTACCGACAGGATACCGTTCGTTGATGAATTATTTATTCATTCTAAACAAAGCAGATAACTAATGAAATGAAATGTTTACATGGAACCATTCACTTGATATTTATATACTATATTCATTTGCCATATCGTGATAAATATTTATTTTTGATAAATGGATTCCAAACACACCCCAGAACGGATTCAGGACTTTTTTTAAAACATGAATTTAGATTAAACAAACAGAGTGTCTTGTAAAAAAGAAAAATTGTTTGCCATCCAGTCGAGGGAAAAAATAGCAAACACTTGCAAAAGATTTTACGTGAAATTTATGTCCGACTGTTTAAGTCCAAGTAAGGTATTTCATAAAAAATCGATATCCAGTGTTAATGTTATTTTTTTGTCTACCCCGAGATTTATACACTTTATTTGCGCTAATAATTTAGTTAATCCCTGCGTACAAAAAAAAATCGTATTTTTCCTGACCGCGCATACCACCGCATAAAACAACTGTTTACACTGACTAAACAAAAATATCTTTTCAAAAGCCGTCGTCTAATGGCCCGTGGATAAAAGTACGCAACGAACTGTCTCACAACACTTTCATCTTAAATCCAAAACATCAAGGGTTGAAAAAAAGTCACAGCATACGTACATCAAGCTCAGTAATATCCTCGAGGAAATATATCTTCAATTATCCTAACGAGATTACACTCACGGCACTGTCACTTTTTCCATACGAATATACGTCAGGGTTGGCTGTCACTAACAGAAATTACAAAACCGTCTCGATTACTCAACATCCGTGCCGCTTTCAAATCCTACCGAAATCATATTCAGAACATGTCTGATTCGAATCTCTCGCCATCCCCTTCGAGGCATAACAACCCAACCGTAAAAGCAATTCGAGTGCGGTGGTTAAACAAACGTTTCATTACAACTCATCACGGTTCGTCGACGTCGACTTATTTCAATCACCGAAAAGAGTTTCGTGCAAGAAACCACCCCCTTTGAGCGGGCGAATTTGTTTTTTTTTTTCGTTCACCTTTTTTCTACATTTATTAATTTGCGGCTCGCCGGCAGTTTATCTGCTCGCATTATCCCGTCCCTGATGTTTGCCAGGTGAAAGGTCATCATTCTTTGGTTTACACCATCTCGACAGCCCGGACCAGCTGACTCTAACATCTAGGTTGCGCGTGGGAAGAGCACTGCTGCATTAAATTCTTGGATCAATTGCAGGGACATGGTCGCGACGCGGGGTTGACGGGTCATCAATTGCCGAGCGCCTAACCGAACGCAGCTCATGGAAACATTGACTTCTCTAATAACCTCGCGCAGCCAAAATGGTGGACGACACTCCCGCAGGTCACGCGCTGCCCTAAGAGTCGCGGGGCGAAAAAAAAATCATTATCGCTTGGAGTGTCCGGCTCGGCGGTGGCATCGCGACAGCCCGCATCGCCCAGGGCTAAGACTTTCGCGGTTTTACTGAGCGACGTTCATCGGTGCTTCCACCGTTGCAAATTGCACATCCTTATTTTGAAACACAGACTCCGAAGCAACCTGGTTCTAATCTAATGCCTGGATCTCGCCCGACCGCGGGAACTCACCAAAAAATTTTGTTTCATAATTTTTATTTCCTTCTGTCTTTTTATTTTGTTAATATTTTAACTGTTCGACCGTTCTTTGGATTCCTGCACGACTAGCCTGTACGAACAATTTCAACTTCATTGTCACGTACGTGTTGTTCGCGTAGGATAAACTCAAACAGGGTGGACCAATACGACCGATGCACCACCTTACGCGGAAAAACAGAAACGGCAGTGTGTCTGATGGCTGCAATATTAAACACTTAAATGGTGTCCAGGAGATTATACCTTGCTATGATTGAACGCTGATTGTCTCCCGGTTAGCGACACATCGAGTAGCGAAACTTTTTTTTTGGCGTGGTAACAGAGGTAATCAGCGAGAAATTTTATGCGGATTGTTTGCTTGGTGCATACTTCGCGACCCGATGACCGAGCCTGGCACAGAGCCTGCGCGAACTAAACCAAAGCGCACCCTCGTTTAAGTCGACGGGATCGCTAAGGGGATGCATGAACGCACATGAACGTGCGTACAAGAGCTTGCGAGGGCACACTTTTCACCCGAAACGTCGCCATCTGTGCGACAACCTGGACAATCTTGCACGAGACGGGCATCGGTCAGGATTTGTGCTTTTTGAATAATCTTTGTTAGGATGAGATTTTAAAGTTGATAAAAATTTTGGGATTTGTAGTTATTAAGTTATTAAGATGTAATTTGTATTAGGAATGATCTGAATTAGATCACTTGTCAAGTACCTTAAAGGATTTTTCATGTTAGTATGATTGAATGTTAAATTCTAAATCATTTAGTTTTTATTGGAGAGGTGAAAAGCTGATTTTAATATTTCCTTCCATTTTTTTTATTTTAAAGCTAAGAAATGTTTTACAACAAATGAATGTGATTTATGGTTATGAGAGACATGTCATTTGGTTATTTTTGTTTTTATTTTTAAATTTATTATTGCACCGCGGGATTGGTTGGGTCCTTTCTTTTCTTTTTCAATTTGCTTTGATAACCGTGTTTTCAAAATGTCTTTAGGCCAAAGAAAATCACGTAAGTAATCATTAATGTTACCATTTTTGAACATTGTTCACCCTATCATTGACTTTACTACTGATTTTAGTATATTCAATTTTTTGAATTGTTTGAATTAAAGTGTTAAAAATATCATGTTATGTGTTTACCCAATTGTTGACTTTACTACTTTATATATTGAAAACAAAGTGAAAAGCTTTTTGGCAATAATTATTACTATGTTTTAGTTGTAGATCATGTTCCGGCCCGTCCGTCAAGACTTGTTAGAATGTCCACAGTAACTTCCAGCATGGATCCAGTGCAAATGATGTACTTCACGAGAACTTTTCGAGCTGGAAAAGGCGGGTTTAAAGTGAAATATCAACTTTTGTTATTATTAATATTATTTATTGCAATTTGTATAGTGAATACATCCATATAAATGTTTTTAATTAACAAAATGAACAATGATTCCCCAGACCCCTTTGTACCAGAATACATACCGACTTGTACCTAGGAATCAGTTTGAGCAAGAACAGGCCGACAACATTTTGAGATTAGTGATGGAACAGATGTTGCGAAACACCGTTTACAATGAAAAAGAAGCTCCGGCAATTTGTCAAAGAATAGCTAAAAGAATACAAGTGCTTCTGTTCAAAAAGAATTATGAAAGGTGAATAACTGGCATTTAAATGTATCAATAGGGACGGTTCAAGATCGATGAAATCGTTTGTTATAATTATTTATCAGGCACAAAGTCGTAGTTATTATCACGATAATGGAAAAAAATGACTCTGGAGTACTTATGAGTATCCAACATCTTTGGGATGCTACGAAAGATCGTTATTCGACATACATCTATGAAAATCCTTCATTATGCGCCACAGGGATTATTTCAGCATTTTATTACGATTGAAATTATTTACAGTTACCAAGTTCCACTCGCATTTAAATTTGAATAAAACTGAATGGATCTGTTTGTTATTCGCTGCTTTAAAATCTCGCGCTCAAATATGTAAAAACTCTTCTCGAGTCGGCAATTTAGTGAATGTTACTAGTATGAAAGTAAACATTTTATCTGAAATAAAATATCATTTTGCAAAAAACACTGTGATCAAAATTTCAATTTGAAATAAATTGTCAGACATTTAATTAATTGTCAAGTAGAAAATCAAGTATTTTCTTTCACCAAGTACACAGAAGATTTAATCTTTTTGTATAATTTCGAACAACGTTTTGTATAGTTTCGAGTTTTTTTAGTTTCTTAAAAGTAATTAGAAAACCAGTTAACAATTTGACCATTTAAGCATTAATATAGAAAAAATGTATTAAATAAAATCAAGATATTAGTATACCATCTGATGATAATTTTCGGCTTAGTATCTTATAAGGCGCATGCTTCACCAGTTGCGTACCAGCACTCTGCATCGCATTACGAATATCGACGTTCATTACATTTCTATTCGCAAGTGTCTAACTTACAGAAGCGTCTGGAACAGTTTGTAAATCAATCTTTACTTGGACATTTATACATTTTGACAAGGTAGTAAATATATCCGATTGTACGCAACATATATTTTACGAAAGAAGTTCAAAAATCTCGCGCATTTTGATAGAAACGTTTGTGAAACATTTTAATCGTGGTTTTGAGACTATTTATAAAATGCCAATGAAAGTTAAAGTCGAGTCGCCGAGTCTCAAATATACAGAGGAGTTTATTGAAGCAGAATATGATTACCAAACAACAAAAATTATATCGCACGATCATGAATCTTGCACGGTAAGTTATCTTATTTAATGATTACAATTTATCAGAGATTACATGAAGATTGATTAGTTAATTTTAATTTCAATATCTTATACAGTAATAAACTAATAAAATTATTTAATTCATGGTTATTATTTAGGTGATGCCTGAGACAACCAAATTATTGATAAGAACCAAAACCAAGGTTCCTAAACTGGGTTTGATGTTAGTAGGATGGGGTGGAAATAATGGGAGTACAATTACAGCAGCACTTTTGGCTAATAAATTAAATCTAACATGGGAAACAAAGGATGGTACTAAAAAAGCTAACTGGTAAATTTCCATTATAAAATATTGATTTCTGATCCAATTTAATTGATCTAATTAATCTGTGCAATTCTTATAATACATGTATATTTTTCAGGTACGGTTCGATCTTTCAAGCTGCGACTGTGAAACTTGGCAATTACGAAGGCAAAGATTTTCATGTTCCAATGTCATCTCTATTGCCGATGGTGAATCCTGACGATATCGAATTGGATGGATGGGACATTTCCGGCATGAATCTTGCCAATGCCATGGCTCGTGCCAAAGTAATTGATTTTAATCTTCAGCAAAAACTTCAACCTCATATGATCAATTTGGAACCGAGAAAAAGTCCCTATTACAGCGAGTTCATCGCTGCTAATCAAGAAAAAAGGGCAGATAATGTTTTGATGGGATCGAAAAGTGACCATTTAAAATCGATACGACAAGATATCCTAGATTTCAAAAAAAGAAGGAATCTCGACCAAGTCATTGTACTCTGGACGGCAAACACTGAAAGATTCACAGAAATTATCCCTGGCGTCAACGACACGGCTGATAATTTATTGCAAGCGATTGATAACAATCACTCTGAGATCAGCCCCAGTACTATTTTTGCTGTTGCTGCAGCCTTGGAAAACGTGAGTTGACAATGACTGTACAAAATAAGTTGCGTCATTTTAAATGAAATAATTTTTTGTTTCAGTGCACGTACATAAATGGGTCTCCTCAAAACACCTTCGTGCCGGGATCCATCGAATTGGCAGAAAGACAAAAAACGTTCATCGGAGGTGACGATTTAAAATCCGGACAGACCAAACTAAAATCTGTACTGGTTGATTTTCTCGTTTCTGCTGGGATAAAACCTGTATCAATTGTTAGTTACAATCATTTGGGTAACAATGATGGATACAATTTATCGGCACCTCACACATTCAGATCAAAGGAGGTACAACTAAGAAAATATTCAATTAAGAAAACAAAATTATTATGTCAATATGAAGAAGTTCTTATGGTGGTTTTAAATTTTTTTTAATGTTTTAAGATATCCAAAAGCAATGTTGTAGATGATGTTGTTCAGTCGAACAAAATTTTATATGAAGAAGGAGAAAAACCTGATCATTGTGTTGTTATTAAATATATCCCTTATGTTGGTAAGTTTTGAAAAAGATAATTTCAGTTCAATGCAGAAACATGAATTATTAAATAGATATTTTCTGTGACAGGTGACAGTAAACGAGCAATGGATGAGTACACATCAGAAATCATGATGGGTGGGCATAACACACTCGTTGTTCACAATACCTGTGAAGACTCTTTGCTGGCCAGTCCCATCATCTTGGATCTGGTCCTCTTATCGGAATTGTGCTCTCGAATTACATTCAAGACAGAATCGAGCAACGAGTTCATTAGTTTCCACAGTGTTCTGTCAATCTTATCTTATCTGTGTAAAGCTCCACTTGTACCTGCAGGCGCACCAGTTGTGAATGCACTTTTCAAACAACGTGCAGCAATTGAAAATATCCTCAGAGCTTGCTTGTCACTACCCCCAGAAAACAATATGTTGCTGGAATACAGACTGCAGTCTCAATTAAATAAGTGATACTGTTGAACTCCGATCACCACCGTAAATGATTGAATATTTTTACAAGACATCAGTCACAAAATCAAGGAAGTACTTCAAAAGTATGATGGTTGTTTTTTTATTTCACTTTGCATACCAACTAATAAGTTCAAAATTTGACATCGCTAACAAACTTAACTGTTTAAAAAAACATGAGATAACAAAAATTATCATCATTGAAGTCTATGCCTTCATAAACAAGTACAAACGAAATAGAGGCCTGTTTATTAGAAATGTACATTTTTTTTTGAAAAGCATTGATGACTGCGCCAAAGTTCTCAGCATGAAAAATTGTTTCGTAATGACTTTTTTTAACCAATCCTTTACTCACTTGATTTGTACTAATGTATTTTTATGTGAAATATACAAATAAAATGAATGTTAACAGAAATGTGTCTTTTTCATCGTCAATTTATAATTTTTCAATTTCCATTTTATAATTTTCATTAGGTATACTTTGTTATGACATTTTGACATGAATCAACAGTTTACTATTTCTTCTATAAATACAAATTGCACGCACTCAAATTTATTTCAACTATTTTCATATATTATAATAATATAAAGCATGTATATAACATATTAAAAGTTAAATTACTTCTATAATATACCTCTTCTGCTCGCAATGAATATAAGCACCAATATTAATCCAGTGAATACAAAATTAACAAATTCGAAAAAACTATAACAACGTAGTAACTTGTATCGTAAATTATTAAAAACTTCATTAAGAATGGTTCAAAAATATATAGTGCATGCATTACAAAAAAACATTTAAATAAATGCCATAGGCTCGAATTTATTATAATTAAAGTGATTTAAGTGTTTTGTCGATGTGACGTATAGTTGATTCTGACACTGCATCGGACAACGCTTTTCTAAATCCGTCAAGATGTACGATTTGTCGAAATATGTCTTTCGCGTGGTTCCTAAAAAAACCATAATTGAAAAATTTATTTAAAACTGCTTTTGATTTTGCAAAAGCAGTTTTAAAATTATGTTTTACCTGGCATTCAAATTTCCGTCAGTTAAAAGCTTAGCGCTGGTATTTAAATACTTGTTTCTTATATCTCTTTGTAGAACCATCACATTCATGGGCCCAATTATATTTAAAATTGAATTCAGAAGCCGTCCCGTAGTAGCTCGAACTACAGCATTCTGATGTCTAAAAAGAACACCCAAAGTTACTAACCAAACTGTTTTGTTACAAAAAAATCAACAAGCTAATTTTCATTTACTAACGTTGCTCCTCTGAGTACAATAATACTTATTGTTCTATGCGGCGGAAAATTTTCGACTATTCGATCCAAAGCGATATTGCTATCGGCTCGCAAAAACTTATTCGTGTCCGCGGTTCTGTGCAATAGAGGTTTAATAATATCGTCCAAATCCTGAAAATTTAAAACATTATATCGCCCGAGTTAATTAAATATTCGAACTAATTTCAAGTTTTAAAAATTGTTAGAAATTTAACCTGATCAGTTACACGAATGCTGGAATTAAATATGTCACCAACTACAGAACAAGCTGTTCTTGATACTTGCGATCGTAAACTTTTAATGTGTCTTCCCAACAACCTCGATATTGTCCCAGACGGACAAGTGTCCAAAATTTCTGGTTCCTGCCTCGCTATTTGTGAAAGATTGTTCAGTCCTTTAATTATCTCTTCCCTGTTAAAAAATTATTAATAATTAATTATTTTCGTAACTCCGATAATCGAGATTTTAAAGTCACATTATTTTCTACACTCACCAATCTTTACTTTCCAACTGAGTAAAACACTGTTGCAGGTGGATCTTGGATTTCGTGGTGATCGGTTTCTTTACATTTTGTTTAGCAGGGGTCCTTTTTCTAACTTTCTTTGGCAATGTGCAAACAGCATTTTGTTCCTGAAAAATAAAATAACAAACCACTATAAAAATACCAAAAAATATACATCCAATAAAGTAGTCAGAATAAACTCGTGCTTCAAACCAAAACTACGTTCTAAGCCCGAAGTCAAACTCACTCAGGTGTCCATATATAATTTGAAAACATAATTACCTCTTTGCATTCTTCATTATTCGATTCTTGATGGCTATCCTCTGTCGCATCTTCACACTGTACAGCTTGATTTCCAGCTTCGTTATTTGAACACTCTGGCTCATTATTTTCAGTCTCAACCTCGCCATTTTTTGATAAATCACTGTCATTATTTCTGTTATCGGCTGTTTGTTCTAAAACATTTTTGCTGTCTTCATGATGATGATTGTCAGTGTCATTTTTTGTATGTTCTTCACTTGACTCCTCATGGAGGTCAGTTTCAGAATGATCTAGCTGGCTACCAAAAACGTCCCCCGATCCAACGTATTGTACATTATGTTGGTCGTCACTAATTTCGCTTTGTATTTCGTCTGTACCTTTAGCCGGTGTATGATTCTCATTTGCATTTGAATCAGTGGTTTGACTTTCGTCGCTGACCTCAGTCTTAGTCTCGGTTTCTGTAGCAGACGTCTTAATAGAAGCTTGACTTTCTGTGTCGACAACGTTTTCAAAATCTAGAGACTGCTGTAAGGCGTGCATTGGAAAAAAAATGAAATAGTGAATTACAAATTAACAAGTAATTATGTTATGACGTTTATGAATCAGAGATCAAGCAAAGTATCTCAACAATTCAACTATTGTAAAGATTAACTTTACAAAGGATTTCAGTTACATGCTTTCAGCGTGTAAAAGCAAACTGTATTTTAAGCTTGCAAAAATTTTCATTTCCATTAATTTTCTTTTTTAAATGCTATTTTTATTTGTAAAATTAATTATATTTATAATATTTTTTATTGAATTCTTTTTTATTTCATTTGCATATAGAAATTTAAATTGCGACTTGGTTTGTATTGCTATTTTATTTATACTGATAAAAAAGTCTTACTTCGCAATTTTCAGATTTTATCGTTCTAATATTTGATTGCGATGAAGTCGCCCTGTTTGAAATCGAAATTTGTCCTGACTGAGAAATAGATGAATTTATTCTCGATGACGGCTTTTGATTTTCGGACAACTGTTCATTAATTTCACTCCTAACGGTTGATTTTGACGATGATGAACCTATTCGTTCATCAGGTTCTTCCGTTTCTAATGATTTAGCCTAATGGAAAAAAGTGTTTGTCAAGTTGAACAAAGATAAAAATTCGATTCAACAAATTCCATTTTTTTTTATTATACAGGGTGTAACATAACAGTGTATCGGGACTGAAATGAGGTATACTTTAAAGAATTCTGAACAAAGTTACAATAATAAATTTTATTTAAACTTAATTCTCGATTTTTGCGTTAAAGTTAAAAAAATCTTTACTTTCAAAGTGAAGAGTTTAATGTTTGACAATCTGTAAAAAATGAAGAATAGGTTGAATAAAAAAGAACAATCAAACTTTTGTCCCAATAAGTTGGCGTTGCTGAAAATTGGTGGGATTAAAGTTTTTAGGATCCAAAACCTACATGCAAAATCTCAGATGTATACTAATGCGCGTCATTAATTATTAAAATAATTTTTTAAGTTGGTTAATGAAAAAACTAAAAAATTAATTTCTATTGACGCGCATTATGAATCGACCTAAGATTAACACAAAAATCGAGAATTGAGTTTAAATGAAATCTATTATTGTAACTTCGTTCAGAATTCTTTAAAGTATCTCATTTCAGTCCCGATACATGATTGTACATGTTAAAGCGTGTATACAAAATTCATAACAAAAAATTACATGCATGACTCTTATCATGTTTTTGAAATTGTTTATATAATTTTATTGCTACAAGTTCAACTACTTATTAAACATTTACGTACATATTTTAAGTAACTAACTGGAATAACTCCCTAGTAAAAAAGATCATATATTGTCCATATATTATCAATAGATTGACAATATATTATTTTCAGCAAATCATATATTGACAATATATGGACAATATATTGACCATATATTGACCATATATGTTTGCATATTTTTCATATATGGACTATGTATTGCCAATATATTAGCAATGAAATAATATATTGTCAATATATGTTTTATGTATGGACAATATATGATCCTAATTGAAATTTGTTCTTTAAAAATGACTACTAAGTGAAAAAAGTACATTTTTTACCATTGCATCTGGGAGATCATTGTCCACGTTTCCATTTTGTTCGGTTGCCGAACTCGAACCTTTTTCAACGAAAGATTCATCGGTAAGAGACTCAATTGATTCAGATCTTTTGAAACTGTCTGAGTATAAGTGTAGAGGAACTTTTGGACGATTGATTGACGGAAGAGATTTGAATGTATTTTTATGTAGTTTCGATGTTTTGGATTTTGACGAAGTAGCGTTAGCTGATTTGATTAAACGTGAGTGTACACTGATTAGTTCATCACTCGAATGTTTATTAGATTTCGATGAATTGCCCTGTTCGATCGATTGACTGAAAATTCTCGGTCGGCTTTTAATGATAGGCAATTTTTCATCCGAACTCGTTTGAATCTCGACATTTTCGCTTTTAGGATGCTATAACAGAAAAACGAATGCCATGCAATAAAACGTGACTTGGCAGCAGAAAAGAAATAAAGAACAAACCAAAAATAAATATGAAAGAAAATTCAAATTCTGATTTGAATGATGTATAATTGTTTTCAAAACAGAACATCTGTTTCGGTTTTTTTGTAAACCAAAAAACAGTCATACAATCCAACCAACTTGATGACAAATTAACTGAAAACTTACAGTACAGTGGTTCGGAGTATTCAGTGAGCATAGATCTGATTGGTAGGTACTTTCCGAGGTCGGACTTTGTTCCAAAACTGGAATGCCACTTTTTGTGCTTATCTCACTGGTCCTGTCATATTCCTTCCGATTGTTTTTCTCTAACGCCCCATTAGGCAAATGATTTCCCGTATCGATTTCCTGACCCGGAACTGCAAAACAGAATATACCAATTAGTTTATAAAAAACTTTGAAATGTTAAAAAAATTGCATCCTCACTTTTCATTTTAGACGTTTTATTTCAAATCAATTTTTATTCCATTATTGTGATTATAAAACTACAGTTATCTCTATTATCACATCCTGATGATCACACGATTGATATCATTATAATAATAGCAATTGCATTACGCTTTATGAAACGACATTTCTTTTCCTATTATTCTTTATTCATACTGCAAGCTCAATTATCACTATTCTTAGTATTTTAAACGGCGCATATTTTCCAATCATGATTTTATTAATTTTTTAAAACGCTTTTCGGTAAGTCCTGAACAGGTTTTTTAATTCTAACAAAAGTGAAACTTTGGCGATTAAAACAAAAATGAATTGTTCTCAATGAATTGCAAATATTAGTTTTGGAAGTTCGTAAAATCAGTCAAGTCAACATTCATGATTATTTTATGTTATCTTTTCATCGATTGTCCTCGTCATTGTGTCTTGTGTAAACGACAAAATAATCAATTTTAAACCCGCTTCGTGATAAGTACAAAAGCGTGCGGTAGTCTTGTTCGAAGCAGAATATCGATTATTGTCGGCACGTGAAGTCAAGTTTGATCGTCTCCCTGCATATTTCGTGTTACTGCTTTGCTGCGAGGTGAAGAACCTTTTGTTCCAGTTCGTTCGGTTATATACAAATTAAGAAACTTTCCGTTTCCGAGTTTATTTCGCGTTAATTACTGTACCGGCGATTTATTTATATTAACGAACGATAGTAAACGATAGTTAATGAAAAATTGTTTCAAACGAAAGTATTCATGAACTTTCATAGCTTTGACATTTATTCGAACAAACATGAGAAAAAACAAACGTTTTTTTTAATAGAAATATCAAAAAGAGGGTTCTTTATCAATAATGGTCAAACTTTGAACTTGTTGATTAATTTAACACTTACATTGATTCTGGTAAAGTTGGTTGTTTGTGTTCTGAACTTGGATTATAATCGATTCGGTTATTTTTTCAATGTTTTTGTTGTTGCGTTCATTCTCGTCGGTTATTACTTTTTCTCTGTAAAATTGCATGACGTGTCAGAATTATTTTTCTGAACAAACAAAACACAGCTAACAATCATCTCATTATGTAATTTTTTTTTCTTTCAAAATCAAAAAAGAAAAACATGCACTCATATCAAATCAAGCGGTAACATTGCAAAAGCGCATTCCATAAGTTAGAACAGAGGTTGAAAAAATGTTTGCTTATTTTGCCCAAGCGTCAATTCACTATCCAATTTGCAATCCCACAGACGGCGATGAAAAATTCATACATTGTCTCGGGGCTGCGATTTATAGTCAGAGAAATGACAGGTGTTATGTTTTCCGGTTGATTGTTCGTCGCTGTGATCGCGGTCGTTTGATCGTCTTCAATTCCTATAGCGCGTCGACACCGGAAGACACACGGGCAGCAGCGGAGAACGCTCTCCGCGAACTTGCGCTCGCTCAGGGTGAAGCGGTTGTTGGGGTCCGCCAACACTTTGGCATTGTCCGTGCCCTCGTTGGGCCACACACCGTACTTAAAAACCATCCCACACAAAATACCACCCGTAATCCCAGCAACTGACAAATATTTTCATCTCTTCAACTTTTTTTAAGTATTGTAAATTCGATGAAATTTGAATCTTGTTTTAACCACATCGTGCAAGAAAATGTACTTTTTCTTGAAAAGAAAAAATTAAAAAAAAACTTGTTTGGGAGCTTTTTTTGGGGCTCAAAAAGTAGATTGTATGGATTTTAAACTGGTTTGAAACTTTGCTTAGGAAACGTTACTGTTATTGGTGTGAATTTTGAGTTGATAATAGACAAAGGAAATAAAATTGAATGAGACACAGCCGCCGACGCGTTTAGACACAAACGCACAGTGTAACTGGTTACCGGTATGAAGCTCGAGGCATCGTAACGCTGACCGTATCCCCCTTTCGGTATGCCGGGGCGCCTGGCAGCAACGTTGACCATTACTACTTTTACCACCTCACTGATGGCGGAACTGTACTTGACTATACACATATCCCAACGATGTGTATAGTCCAAGCTCAACATTTATTATCTCATTACATCGATTTTATTTTTATTTGCGAAGTGAAAATTATGTTTCTCCGTAAAACAGTTATCGAAGGTCACTACAAAAACGATTCACAAAATGTTATGTTTTTTTAATCACATTTGAAAAGTTCGAGTCTGTAAAAGTTAAACTTAAATTTAAATCCTTCGAAATTTTTTTTTTTTTTTTTGAACTGACTAAAAAGCTGTTTTATCTATATTTTTTAAATCATTTTATTTCTAACAGTTTGTTCCATTTTGTTGTTCTTATTTTTATTCTTTTCTTTATTCTTATTTGTTCGCAGAATAATAACAGTACATTAATCATTAGATCTTGAACAAAAATGAAAAAAACTATTAGTTGTAGAGAAAGTTATATGAAACTGATGACCAAGTTTATTTTCTTTGACATTATTCAAGATAGTTTAGTACATTTTGTAATACAGTTTAGTACAAAAAAAAATTGGCAGATGTAGGTCGAGCAAAAAAATATACATCAATAAAATCTTCATCAATTACTCGAGGTCGACAAACTAGCGAGAATATATTTGCGAGTTCAAATATGTTGTGTCATCCTGTCAAACGAATCTTCAATTCTTCTCGTGTCGTGATTTTGACTGAACTCAAAGATATTGGGTCATTTTGATCATTTATTCACACTCACAATGGACAACTAAAGAAAGGGAAAATGAAAGCATGATTTGAAAAAAATTTTCATTCAATTTCACATCATTTTCACAAATGGGAAATAATTTCCATAGTCAGTTGTATATCATTACTGAAATAATTAAGCGCGAAATTCCGGTTCTTCCGAGGGATGATTTTTGCCGTGTCCATAAATATTTCAGGCTTCATTTAGAAATCTGTTTAAAAATCAATGAACATGAAAAATTAAAGCAAATCTTAAAGACGCTCGACGAATATTTGACGGTAATTGCACTCGAAATAAGTGGGGACTGGGTGGTCGATATTACAAGTAAACTTCTGACTTGAAGAAAAGGGATATTACTAGTCACATTCTAGCCTTGGTCAGACAAGGCTTGTTTTGTTTTAAGTTTTCATGCCCAGATCAAGCGTAGCAACACGAAGTGTAGATATAGTTTGTGAGATCCGTGTAGTTCTGTACACATGGAAACTGTTGTGATCAAAGGTAAAACAAATGTTTTACTTTTTTTAACTTCAACATTTTAATATTCAATTGAAACTGAGAATGACCGGCAACTAATTTTTCTTTCATGTTGCAATATTACGGTAAGTGAATTTTAAACAATTTTGTTCAATAGGTTTAATTTATAAACATTGAATAACGTTTTAAACTTATAAAGCAAAGTTCAATTTTGATTAACCTTTGAGTTTTGAAAAGGGTGTCTTCAAAAACGATTCCGTGACTGAGATACTATATTATACCCGCACAATACTTTTATTGTACAGTGTGATGTATGTTGTACTGTTATACACTGTGTCGTAGAATTCATGTCCTGAGATTAGCAGATAACGTCCGTTGCCAACTGCCTCAAAAATCTATAACAGGAATTTTAAACTTGGTTTTTATTTTTTTATTATTGTCATGTCAATACATCTCAAACGAAAATAGCATTTAATTTAAAATTAAATACTAAGAAAAATAGAATACCTGAATTCTAGCAAAAATTGTTTTTATATTATTAGATTGACTCAAATTGTGCAATCGAGTAGAAAAAAATGACATATAATTGTTTCAGATCATTTAGTTGAAAAAGAAATGAAACGTTTGAAGATATGTCTAAATGCAATGCAAATACGAAATCAATAACGAGGTCGATACACTTAGGAGTCCAGAGCGAGGATCCACAAGTAATTCAAGAACATTACCAAAGTTTGAGAGAAGAAATGACAAGGATATTACCGGAAGGTCACCCGGTTCAATTAACACTCCTTTGGGAATACGTGGTTTGTACAAAATATAAATGAAAACAATTTTTAAAATAAGAACAACATATAATAAGAGATGTTTTTTTTAGATACGTATGAAACAGTTTCCATCAAATGTAGATCCTCAGTTGGTATTCCACGAGATTTTAGAAAGATTAAAGGATCCTGAATGGCAAGTTCGGCAACATGCATTGAGAGTTTTGGTTGACATTTTTCCCACCTTGAGTGCGGATGTGATTGATGCAAATATGCAATCCATAGTTCCTGAACTAGTTAGCAACTTGGGACATCCTACTCCTGCTGTACGAAAAGGATCCCTCGACGCACTCAGGATCTACCTGCTTTATGGAAATGATAATAATCGAATTGTACAAAACGTAACTATCATTTTTATACCTCTAATGATTATTTCTCCCTTATGTCTTATTATATATATTTTATAATTATGTCTTAATTAATCTTAATTAATGTTTTTATAGATTTTTACTGAACTAAACCGAGAAGAGCTCGACACTTTTCATACGAACGTTAAAATTGGTATAATTTTGAGTATCCCATTATTATTATACCCATCGAAGAAAAGTGAGGGCCCTTCACGTGATGTTTTGAAACAAATCACGCTAGCTCTTACGGACAGATTGGTTGATGTCATGTATCAAAAAGCAGCGGTGAGAACACTGATGAAAATAAAAAATATCGTCGGCAACGAAGAGTTTGACTCGTATTTCACAACTGTGAACGATGAGATGAAAAATCATTTCGATATTCTTTGCAATGCCTATAATTTGAATTCTCCAAAACGTGCAACGAAGGAAGAAAATAAAGTTGGCGTATCTCAAAGGTAATTTTTAAAACAAACAAAAATTTAACTATGAAGTAACCTGTGAATTTGAAAATTTAATATTTTTGGTTTTGTGGTACAGTTTGGTTCCTTGCAAAAATGATGAAAATGATGAACAAACCGGAAAGGCAAAACCCGAAGAAACAAATAAATCGAGTGTAATACCTCCGTCTCGAGTATTGCTGGAAACTGAAATCAAATTTGACAAAAATACTGCAATCACCATGACTTTGCTCGAAGAGAAAAAAAATAAGGAAATTGAAAAATCCTCTGATGACAAAAAGGATGCAGAATCGAGTGCAAATAAAACTGCGATACACGAAAAACCAAAGATATCAAGGTAGAAAAATTGAAAGCTACTTTTTAAAAATGTCCTTGGCAATTAAAACAAGTGATGCAATTTTCTTTTCTGTTTACCAGGAGGGTCCATTTTGGAGGGGAGGAAATTAAATTGCGAACACCGGAGAGCGAAGATTCGGATTCGTTTGTGAAAGACTATCCACAGTCCAGGATTCCCCTTCCTTTGTCACCTGCAACGAAAATACCTCGGTACAGAAAAAGTTTGATGAATTTGAACACCTGCGACGATTTTGTATGGAAAAGTTTTGTATCGTCGCTAAGTGGTAGTAGAAAATCAGAGGCGCACGTTCACGATTCCAGTCTCAATCCAAAGAAGAGTATATTGTCCAGTACCAATAGCTCAACGACGAACAAACCTTCAACGATGCATCAAAATGTTATTCACTCGCCCAAGAGAGAAGTCATAAAAAAAGATGAGAAAGAGTTATCACCGCAGACCGTTGATTATAATCAGAAAATCACACTCGACGAAATACCCGCTGGGTCTTTCAAAATTTTTTTAGAAAAAGAAAATGGTGATAGCGACTCGTGTCAGGCAAGTCGCGATTTTTCTCATGATCGGTCAGCGATACGAAAAAACAGAAAAAGTTTGTCAGCAACAGCGGTCGCTGGAACAGGGGAGGATTTGACAAAGAAAAATATGAAAACTGTCAAAAATCGAGGTGGTTCATTGGATAGAAAGATGAGTAAGGAATCCAGCGAGGATGATGAAAAAAGTGAAAAGAAAGGAGCCCAAAAGACAAGTAAAAAATTTTGTATGGATCTGTTAAGTTTTTGAAATTAAAAAATTATAAATAAGATAAAAGTTGTATGAAATATTGATTATTTCGTTTGATTCACAGGTGAAAAAAAGATCAGGAGACACAAAAGTGTAGATAAATTGGCAGACACTGCACAGCATTCGGAGAAAGTTGATTATTGCATTTTGAGGGATTTAAACAATTCGAACGAGCATTTTCAAGATGACTTGAACGGGCACAATTTTGAGATTTTGGAGGATGAAAATGACGGCGATCAGACTCCGTTATCGAGGAGGAAATCGGAATTGATAAAAAGCGATATTTTTAAACAGCCGAATCATGATGAATATTCCTACATGAAATCTCACAACGAAGATATAGATTTCGATTTGCGTATCTGGTAACAGTACAAGTGCGAAAAAATCATCAGTATTGATAATTTTTCTAATTTAAGAAATAATAAATGTGAAAGGAAAAAGTTACTTGTGGACTGTAAAGTTGTTCTATCTCGATGTTAACTTCTAGTTCTTAGCACAATTGTAATATGTATTTTGAATATAATCTTTTTTAAGAATTTCGCTCGCATGTTTATGACAAAATATTACATACAATTTTGCTAACTCGCTCAGCGGCAATGACCAGGTTAATAAATTATTTTTAAACAAATGTCGAAGTTTTATTAACATGAACAAACAATTTTTCATTCTTATATATTATTGAGGATTATGATAATCTGGAAATTTAGAAATCTGGTTTTGAGTTTGGTTTCATCTTAGAGACATCTGGTGACTATACCACGAACGTACCTTGTCTGTCCCAAACCAGTTTATCACCTTTCCAACACTTTAATCCGAGATCATTTCAAACGTACGGTTGTGTTTATAAACTGCAATTCGGAAGTCATTTCAATTGTCAAGTTAAAATTAAAATTTTAAGATGTCAAAATATTAAAAATTAAGATAAGCATTTACTTTTAAAGAAGAGCAATTTAGATTATAAAATTTTTCAAACCTTTGCCTATGCTGTAACACAATCATCGTTATCAAAATGAGCAACGGACAGTTTGTATATCTAAAACTGGACAATTTATCTTTCGTTCGGTATGCATTGCCTGAATTAGAAAAACAATCTTTAAACTTGATTCAGCAACGACTGCCTGAAAAATTGAATGTAAGTACAGTAAATTTATTTGTAATCTGTAAATTGCTTTTAAATTAATTTCTTTTTTAGCTTTTCACTTTCCAGCAAAAATTAATTTTCGTTCTTTTTAATTTCAGAATCATGTTGTTGCAACAATCTCACCGCCAGAAAATGTTGAGAACTTTGATGATCATTTAGAAATTACTGGGAACCCTCTCGAGTATGACACAATAATTGAAGAAGATTTAAATCTGTCCTGTAGACGAGTAAGAAAGATGTGGAAACAAGATGAGGAAAACTACTTTGCTTATGACAAAACTGATGCTTCGTGAGAATATTTTTCAAACTACATTTTTATGATGAAAACTACACTTTATCTTCATTTTATTATTTTATTGTAGTATTAATATTTATATTTTAGTGCTCTTCTGTCACATGTGCAAAACGATTTCAAAGAGAAACGTACTCCTACATTTGTGATTTGTACACCAGAGGAAGACAGTGAAATTGTATTATTAGGAAGTTATACAGATAAGAACAATCGCTTAGTAACTACAAAAATTGACGATAATGGCTGGATAGGAATTTTGCAGATAGAATCCAAAATCGCCTCCGAGTATCAAAAATGTCTCAAGTCTGTCCGAGGCACAGATAAAGTAACATTTTTTAAACAGTTTAAAAATAATATTAAAAAGTAAATCATTTGTTTCAAAATTTTGTAATGAAATGCTGAAATAAAATTGTTATATTTCTTACAGCTTACCATCTCGTCTTCTTGCGAATACGACATTTTTGGAATAAAAAGTGATTACACGTCTATCGATGACAATTTCAAAGGAAGCGTCAGTCTCTCTGCAAAGTGGAATTCAGCAACGTTCAAACCATGCGACAAAAGTTCCGAGATCAGTGTGGTAATTGATTGAGTTTTGCAAAAGTTCATGTAGTTATTTTCGTTTTTTTGTATGTTCGTTTTAATTGAAATTTCATTTTAGTTTCTGGAAACCACTGCAAACTGTCATGAAAGTGTACTCAGCGATTTGTGGAACCAGCAGATATTATTGAATGACTTTCTGAACATCCTAGAAAAGTATCAAGAAGAACACGGTGCCTATTCAAAGTATACATATAAGCCGTTAAAGTTTCCAGACAGTTTTTCAACTCCCTATTTTAAGGTCAGTTAGACAGTTCAACTTTTATCCGAGTAGATTTTAGATGACTAGATACAAATTTTTTTTCTTTTAGCAACGTGAAAAGCTCATGGAAAGTTTAGAAAAACTTTGGAACGAAAAAGATAACCAAATCATATCTCTGGCAAATCCAATTGGCAGTGTGAATGCGAACAGAGGTGTCATTCAAAATGAAATCAAATTGGGCAAAGCTATTGAAGATATTCCCGTCAGACCGAATCTTGATTTCACTGATAATTTATGGACGATCCTGAGGGGTAACGAGACAGAAAAGTTATTACCTGCCAATGATGTTTTTTTTTCTAACAAACTTTCATTTTAGGATTTGATAACTGTGAGGACATCTCGAATGCAATTCATCTGACTTTGGATAAAATTACGAGTCCTCAAGTATACATTCTGATGAACTAATAGTTCCTCGCTGATTAAATTCTATTAATTTACAATCTTTTTTTAAATTAATGACTTTTACAATTTTTATTTCAGATCAACGCAACAAATAAAACCTTGTTCGCAGAACTTCACCAGATGCTGAATAAAAATCTCATAAAACTTTCACCGCAACAGCCCTTGGAGTACCTCGTGAACATGGGAATTGAAAAATTAGTTGGAGATTACCTGTACCTCCTGAGAATCTCAAATCTAACAAACGCACAGGAAATCGGACGGAAATTGAATGTGCCACAGAAAGAGTTTGACATAGCACAGAGCAGAGACAAACTCTGTCTCATGGCACAGATGAACATATGTTTAGAATTTGGACTTTTGGCGGAAACGCATCTGGATTATGAAAAGGAACATTTGAAGAGGCTAATGCACTGCGCTTTTCAGCGGTACTGTCATGAAACGTCGCCTTTGCGTTCGTTCGAACAGATCAAACAATTTTCTGTTTATGATTTGAACATCTCAGCACCAATCGAGGTTTTAAATAATGAACTGTCTAGGTATGATGGCGTTTGTTAAAAACAATTGTTAATGAACAATCATTTACTAATCATGATTTGTTTTAGGATACCGTTACTCCATCGAGTTGAATTTAACGTTCGCAAAAAAATGTCTGAATTGAGAACAATTCATTTGTACTGCAAATCTCCCTTGTTTCCTGCGTGTATCAGTCCAGAAAAAGAGATTGATTACAACGGTAACTTGAAAATTATGCGAAGGAATTATAAAAAGAATGAATAATGAATAATTACATTGTTTTATTTTTTGACAGATGAAAACTATAGCCAAGGGGTCATGAACCATGTGACCTGTTACGTGTCTAGTTTACAACTACCAATCATCCAACGTCAAAATTAAAAACTATTATTAAGGAATCAATTAAACTGGATTTATTAATTTTTTTCATTACAAAATTTCCACTTCGCTAAACAAATAAAAATATTTTGCAATACTGTCTATGTTATTTTAAATTTCAACATTTTTATACATTACATCTTTGTTGTTATTAATGTCTGGATAGGGTGATCTTTAGATTTTTTCTTTAAGTTATTATATAAACATTTCGATGATTAATCCATGCTTGGTATTACAACTTTTTCTCCCGGTTTGAAGGCAGGCATTCCTAAGTACGGGCAACTCGAACACCGGAAAGCATCTCCCAAATAACACTACGAAAAATATTGTTTAGATTGTTAGAATTATTGTTCAGATAATTTCTGTTGCCATAAATTTTATCAGAAATCTCCAACTTACATTGCCGCAAGAAGATTTTTGTGTTTCTCCAGTTGTGACTGTTTTATCCTGTCCTTCATTTTCTTCCTGTTCTGCTAAACCGCAAGTGCAATTTTTACAGGCCTTTTTCTTTTTTTCAGTTTTGCGGAGAGAGGGTTTGCAGTCATCTATAAGAGGTAAGTTACATCTTCATTAATATTCTTAATCGTTTAACTTAATTCTTTAATCTTAGATTTTCATTTTTTTTTCATTCATATTATTTATATTTTAAACAACCATGACACTCACAACTTGGAATTGGAACTTTGTCTAAACCAAACTTTGGATCGAGAAGCATATTCTCATTAATAAGTTCATCAATTTCATCGTTGCTGATCTTCCACGAGGTTTTTTCTTCTGCAACCGTGTTAGAGTGTTTGAGAGGTTGAATTTTCAATCCCACTTTCGATGAGGCCTACAAGTTCAAAATTCATCACCTTTGTCATTATTGCATCACATTTCACAATACCACTAATTCTAAATGTAAATTTAAAAAAGTTCATTAATCCTACTTCATATTTTGGCTTGCGCCCCAGGACTCTAGTAACTGGAGATGATACCACTTCCGGGTCTTGTTTTAAAACAGTGAAACCATTAAGTTTGAGTCTATTAGAATAGTGAGGATAGAATTTCAGCTCTGGATCATCCATTGAGGTTTCTTTGAACAGCTCTTCGAACACCACGGTTCCACCGGGTTTCAACAGACGGTAGTACTCTCTTAGTAATTCTGGTGTATGATAGAATGGTACTTTGAATCCTGAGATTATTACATCATACATTTCTTCCTTCATAGAACCTAAAATTATTTGTGATTATTTGTATATTTATTATTACTGTTGATTAAAAGTGTAGATTGGATAAAAATAAAATCCAAAATTTTTTTGGCCTCACCTGATATCACATCTTTTGTCTGTACAGTTGTGGTTTCTCCGCCAGGTTCAATGCACGATTTGATTTCATCCAATAACTCCTTGCTGCTAGATTCAGATTGCGTGTCGGCATGTACAACTAATACTTTGTTACCTACACCCAAGTATTCCATCTTGTTTGATTGTTTTAAAACCTCGGGACAGATGAAAACGTTTGTCGGCTTGTTTTTTGAAAATGACGATGTATTATTTTTGTCGTAAGACAATCTAACTAAGTACTTCGATTTGATCAAGTCGGAAAAGTGGATGATTAAAGTGGACGTTTTATGTCACGTTCACATGTTCTTATTGATCTTAGCAGCGCCACCTGGATGCACTTTGATAAGTTTGATTCAAAGTTGGATGTGTTTCCAAATAATGAAAATGAATAAATCGATTGAACAGTTCATTCAACAGTATCAGAATTTGTATTTGTTTCAAATTTCAAATTTAATCAAAAAGTGTGATACAAATATTTAGATTATTTCTTATTTCTTATTTTTCTTTTTTACACTTATTGTTTTAATAACTGTGTACAATTGTGGTTACGCTTTTTAATTTTTCGGACCTTCAGACGACTTTTGTAGCTGAAGAAATATTCATAAACGAGCACAACGCTTACAAGTACAAACCCAATCAAAAATAAAATAAATACTGGACCGATATTGTTGATACCTATCTCAGAAGGTTTCTCATCTGCCGGACAATTTTTAGACACCCACCACTTCTTTTTCAGTATTCCTAGCTCCCGTTCATGTACGAGATTCAATAATCTACAAAAGAAACAAAAATGACGAATACCTGGCGAAAAACGCAGATTTGAATTACAATTTCAAACTCACGCTCGATTTATAAGGCTTCGCAATGGCGAACCCTGTTGGACCGTTAAAGCATAAGGTCTTTTGGAAACTTCCTCTTTGACAATTGTCAAACTACAATCGGCCATAGCGTAATATTTTACTTCTGCGTAATGTTCTATGAACGCAAACGGAGAACTTCGATTGCGAACGCGATCAATCCCTTCTTCTGTTGATTTCAAAAACCCAACATTTGTCATTTTCTGGAAAAGTTTGGTATACGTTGTACTAATTGGAGAATTATGGAGTCTTAGTTCGTGTGCTGATCCACTTGTTGAATTCATAGTCTCGTTTGCAATCATGTCTACCCATATCCTGACAATATTTTAAATAATTAGAAATAATAAATAATATAATATAATAAACACTGATAAACAGAGCAAATAAAATTAAATTGACTAAATTTGAGTAGAACTTACAACAAAAGCCTCTCTTCGTTATTTGCCATTCTCTCAAAATATTGATATACAGTGGAATTCAAAACAACAGAATATTCAATCTTGTGCTGTTTGCTTAAATCGTCAAAACTCGAGATCTCACTATGTGATCTCGACAGCGTTAAAAAAGCCGCAAGTTGAGCGGTGTAAGTAGAAATGGTGATGAAACCAGCCAGCCACCAAACTGCAGCGACTAACCTGCCGGAAGAATTGTTCGGAGCCTCGCCGCCTCCTAGCGGAGTCAGAGACGTGAGACAAAACCAAAGACACTCGCTGAAACTAAAAACCCTCTTGTTCGAAGTGTCTCCGTCAATTTGGAAACTGATTGGCGACCACTTATCAAAGAACCACAAACAAAAGCTTGTCCCAAAATATAAGCCGACGATGCTGAGCCAGATCTCGCTGTTCAGGATTGTCAGGAACTGGAAACCTGATTCCACAGGGGGTTTGGACATGAGGATAACAAAGCCGTCCACGTCAAAAAATGGAATTGTGAAGTCAACGACGGCTTCTCGTTCTGACATCACCGACATTGGGCCCAAGGCTATGTCCGCGTTTCTGTTAATTACTTCTCTAATCATCCCGTTCCATCTGCCATCGTCATCCATGAGGCCAAATTGTCCATCCTCGACTTCATAGATGTCGTAGCTGAAATTTAACTTTCTCTTTATTTTTTCCAGCAGATCGATGCAAAAGCCATAGTACTGTCTTGTCTGATTGTTGTACATTATAAACGGTGGGTCCAAAACGGTCACGATGCGATAATTCGGTAACGCGATGTGACCTGAGATTAAACTGTTGTTAGTCACCTAGAAAATTCATCGAGATAATTAAAAAAAGATTTTTAGTTTTGAAGAAAAACAAATTGTTAACTGCCTCGACATTTTACCTCAATCGAATATTTTGTATCAATGTTAATAGTCCCAACGAACTGATTTTTTATGACTTTTCCTTCTTGGATCTCGATTAGTTTCATCTCCATGTGAATGTGTGGATGATGCTGGCCATTGTTTTTTCCCCATATAAAATCTTGAAAAACCGACGAGTCATAGTAGTCTTCCGCCATCGCGAGTTCAAAATAATCCCGAAACTTTAAACCGTTTGAAGGCAAGACGTTGGCTTGACTTTGATGCAGATCGTCGCAAGTATTTCGCTGAACGCTCGGATCCCACAATTTCGATTCCAAAGCTAATCTCATAGTCGCTACAACTGCATTCGCTATTTCATAGTAGAAGGCAGTTGGTAGGAACAGTTTATCCGATGTGCCCACTTTGGTCAGCTGTTTCATGTCTACTTCGGCGTAACTGTGCGGTACAAATGTAAAAACTGAAATGTTCTTACAATGATGACAGCGCGGAAGAACCCCGGTCAGAGACAAGGCGTACCAGGCGCGTTTTTTGTCCATCATATGAAGCTTCTCGGAAGCTCTCAGAACGTGGGACAGTGTACTTTGACTGCCCAGTATAAAAAAGTTGAAAACAAATTTGGTACGCAGATCTTTCAGCTGCTTTTTCAATTTGTGTTTTGACGGATCAATTTTGAGAAAGATGTGTCGCGTAAAGACGTTTAAAAAGAAGCTCTTATATTTACGATCCATTGAAAAGTTCTTGTCAAACAAGATGACTGCGCTGCTGCAAAAGAATAAAAAATATATAATCAATCTGAAATTGAAACAATTAATGCAAATTAATTTAAATTCAAACAAAAATATTTAACAATAAATAACTTACCGGATATCAAACTCTATTGCGATTTTATTTATGATATCAGGCAGGATGTCAGCGGGAGGATTGATTTGAACGAGATGAAATTTTTTATCTCGATTCATGTTGTTCCAAATTATAGGGTAACCAAATTGGGTTGAAATTGTTGGCACTCTTAGTGCGGCGGTAATTATTTGAACTGCCGTTGCAGCTTTGCCTGCTGTTGAAGTGTCCAGGATCACATCCGGCGCATTTTCAGTACTGTTCAGCAAAGAGCTATGCCATTTCGAGCAAATTTCTTCCGTCGCTTTTCGTGCGTCAAAATTGTTTATGTTAGCAGTGTAAATCTGTCCCAGATATTCAGAATGCTGATGATTATTCAATGAGTTGATTACAATTCCCTTTATCTGATCGTTATGTCCATTGATAAAAACTAAAAAAAAGGTTAACATGATTAATTTTTTAAGTAGTAATATTAAAATGTAATATCTAAGAAAATTTTAGATTTTAAAGTGAGAATTGTATAGAATTGAGAACCTACAGATATTAATCTTTGAATCAGCAGCGTAGCTCAAAGTCAATAAGTTTATCACACAAACTACAATCATAATTGATGTACAATGTAATTTCACCTTTTTTTTTCTTTATTTTTCTTATTTGTTTGTTTGTTGGAAACAATATTTCTAAGTTTGATTTCTCATTGTCGCAAACACTCTGAACTATCACTTTTCTTTCCTTATAAAAAAGCTAGTTTTGTTTTTGAACCAAAACTTTCATTATTTTCTCATAAAAAAGAAGTTGAAGGACAGAATTTTTGTACAGTTATTATGTGCAAAATTGTTAGTTATTTTTATTTTCTTTTTATTTCACAAACGATTATACGTGCATACAAACACTATACTAATATTTAATATTTCTAACAACTAGTTGTTCTGTTTTTTACGCCTCTGCACGATTTCGCTGACAAAGATGACGATCGATATTAAAATACAGCAACCGTAACCAACAAAAATAAAGGTGAAATGATCCATGGTCAGTTTTTGATTCGTTTTTTCCTTGTACTCATTGCGACGTGATATCTGTTCTTTTAAATAAATATCAAAATGATAATTCTTATTCAGTCTTTCGGTTAAACCGGACTCCATGGTTTGTTGTATCATGTAATTAATTTTGTTGAAATAAGGCGAGTGTAGGCGGAAAGGATGTGCGATAGCGTAATTGTTTAAACACTCTCTAATGATGTGAAAATGATTTTTGCTCTGGGGCCCATCAATTTTTTCTCTCTGCGTGTAGAGTGGCGTCATGAACTCGGCCCAAATGGGTGTTGCTCGAGGTTTGTCAGATTTCACCAGTAATCTATAGATGTCTGCAGGATCCTCATATATTTTAACCAGACTACGAATTTTACGATGCAGGGTTGAGTTGTTGTCGGCAAACATTCCGTCCTGAAAAATGGTACAATAAAAAATGAAATTAAAATTGAAAGAACAAAAGTGTTTTATATATATTTTGTTATTTCCTTTTTTTCCTTTGAAAAAGAATCTTTTTTCGTTTGAATATAAATGAAATACCTTCATGATCTGATGACGCATTAATACCTCGACGTCATTATCAGCAACTTCTTGTAGAGTTTCCAATTCTTTATACCGATATGGGTTGTTTAAACTGGAAATCAACGAACAATTGTAAACTCCACCAATGATGGTTGCCACTAAAAGAGCGCTTGCTAAAATGATCCTCTGTATTTGCGACTTTGCATCCGGCAGTGGACCAAAAATAAGAATCAGCAAGTCAAAGAAAAACATGACAATTTTTTGCCCTCTCGAGCGTGATTTGCCCTGACTTTTTTCTGAGATGAGAGTGAAGTGTACAGTGCGGTATACTTTTTCTAAAACAAAATAAATTTTGTTAGATTCATTTACTTTTTTTTATCATTACTGTTCGTTATAAACCTTTTTTTTGCCGAGACAACAATAATATCCAGAGTCCAGCTAGGAATGTATTGTACAAAGCCAAAAGGTACCAAAATTCTAATGTGAAAGGTAACAGAGGCATGTAAGATTCCGAAACGTGTCCAACACTTTTTGTAACTAAACAAACATTGTTAGTATACAAAACAGTCGCGTAATCGATTTTCAAATTCTTGTCATAAAGTCCGATTGCAGATCCAGTCATCGAGAACTCGGCTTTTCCTTTATCAAGAAGTTTCAAAATATCTATAAATCGAAGGACATCTTTCGGATTGATAACTTTGACTTTGAATGTTGCGTTTAGTTTTTCTTTGATTTTGTCGAACATATCAGCTTCGGGACCTGTTATCCTTTTAAACATTTGATTCACCATTTCAACTTTCGTATGAAAAGAATCCGTCACTAAAACATCTAACGGATACCCGTTCAGGTTGTCGAACGTTTCAAAGATATGATTTTTTTCAGGATCGACTCTTTTCTGAAATATCAAAAACAACAAATCATGAGAATCATTTTCTTTAATTCTTCGCTGGTTGAATTGTTGATTGCCTTGCTTGATATCTTCTTTGATACCTTTTTTTGAAGATCTTCAAGATTCATCTTTTGCACTTCGCCGTAAGTTTGGTTTTTTATAACAAACGGTAAGTACCTATAAAAATCCTGAAAATCATTTTCTATGGATGTAATGAGAATTTTGTAAATTTGTTTCTTGTGCCATAAGTTTGCAAAACAATTGTTCAATGTTGTGATGTTTTTGGTAATATTATGGTTAAACACTGCAACGATGTACATGTTTTGAGCGTTCCAATAGCGTTTATCCCAAGAGTCGCAAAAATCAGCGAAGTCAGTTCCATTGTTGATCAAGAACAAAAAAAAAATGTGCGATGATGTTGTCCTGTGAATGATTTGCATAATGCCAGTTTTATTAAACAAGCATAAAAGTTCTTTATAGTTGGTCATCAGATTTTTAACCACAAGGTTAGTAGTGTCGTCCCCAACATTTCCCCATGTAATAACAAAATAATACGAATTTACGGTATTAACAGATTCTTCTGCGCGCACATATTCCGACAGTTTCAAAACATTGTCGACGTTTCTCTGAACAATTTCTAATTGATCCAAATATTCATCCACTAATTGTAAGACTTGGTTTTTTGCTAAGCAGATTGAAATGAGGGGTACAAATAAGAGCAGAGGAGACATTTTGATTTGTCAGAAATGGTTGCAAAACACACACCTGTCACAGAAAAAATAACTCGAACCATCGATCGCAGAGACTCGCAGATCATAAAAAAACTGCTTGATTACTATCATTAGTTAACGAAAACAAACAAATTAGTAGCTACTTTATCATTACCAAGAATTTACATTTTCTGATGAACTTATTACAGTTCTAAAAAGAAAACAGATTTCCAATTATGAAAAGTGTTGTAAAATAAAAAAAGTAAAGTTGAATTTTTTATAAGAATGAGTCAGATCTATGAAATATTCATTTTATTAGAAAACATCGTTCGATTTGTTAAATTATAATTCATTTATATCAAGATTATTTCGAGACAGGAATAAATTTCTGTGCGAAAGTAAATAATGACGTTAAAGATTTGATTGCTAAATGATCTAAATACAATTGACATAAATGATATAATGCTTTATACATGTTTGTTATAATTTCTTTCTTTTGGAATTATAATTATTGACTAGTTGGCATGGAACCACCATTGTCATATTGATTTTTGTTTCTCACTAAGTATCCTGCCAGAAAACTGATAGGATCTGGCGGACGTTCCTTGGCTAGACTTGATAATGCTTGGAGTAAGATCGGCACCACCGTTTGATCCAAATATTGTCTGGTTGGAAGAGATTGGATTTCAACTCGTGACTTTTTTGCCGGTACCGCTGTCATCTCTGCGTCATTTATTGCTTCCTCTAATGATTTCTGCAAAAAAACTCACGTCAGAATTCATATCTCTTCTCCCAGTCTGTTCCGATTTCAAAGTGACGTTCAAGTTTTGGCGGTTCTTTGATAAAAATTTCAGTTTTTTACAAACTGAAACGACGACGAGTACAAAAGTTACCTGCGCCGGATCTGATAGAACTGAAACATTATTCGTTGACTGAGTTGTGACCTGCTCGGACTTTTCTTCAGGGATATTATCTGAAATTCAAAAACAAAACAAAAGTCACGTTTAAGGTTATAGCTTGAGGAGCCGGTAAACGGATTGATCTTGCACGTAGATGGCCCCCATTTGCGGCGGTGCGATTTTTCAATTACTCACCTGTGCTTGAGGACATTATATTAGATTTATGGTTGCAATTCTAAACGGCTCGCAGAGATATCAATTTATAAAAATGCCCGACTGGCTATGGATTTGACCATTCTCAATGACGTGAAGTTCAATCTTTTCTTTCCATCCGTCAACAAATCTTACAGCTAAGTTCACACGACAAAATAAAGCCCCGTCCACACAGATTCGAATTGATCAAGAAAGATCGCAATTCAACAAATACAATAATCGAATTACAGAATTACACGTTCATCGATGAAACATTAATTCATTACTTATTTAACAGGACGAATAAATTGATGATCAATTTTGAATCTCTTATGAAATGAAAGCACAGATGAGCAGTGCTCCAAAAAATGTAACAATTTTGTTTAACTCTAATTTTAAAAGGCAAAAATTGAATGCAACGCGAAACTGAAGAGTCGCCTTAAAGTTTGCCATCCATTACATTTGTCAGTGGGCGTAATGGGGGCGAGCATCAGGTTGTCAATAAGTGGATCTCACTGAATTGACGGTAATTGTTGTGTAGTTTCATTTTAATTAAAAGACCAATAAACAATGCAACGATCGCAATCTGATTGCCGATTTCTAAGCGTGTTACCTTAAGCGTTCAAAGGGTTAACAATGAGCGAATCATTTGTACCTTCACTTTTTCTTCAAAATATTTTATAAATAATATAAATATTACAATTATTTATATTTATTCAGTCAGCTGTGAATCATTGAAACATTGTTTCTATGAAAGTGTTAGATAACTTTTTATACTAAGACTTTAAAAAAGAATTTTGTAATAAGTGCGAAACGGAACGATCTACGCCGTAGTATATATGAAAAAAAAATTAACAGCCCTGCAAGTTGTTTTGATTTGACACGGTGAAACAGCTTGGAGGATGAGTTCACCGGTGTCAATGAGCAATGCCAGTACAGCTGCTGCAGCTGATGGCATGCAAACTGTCGTGGCAGTTGTTTTGGGTGCGCTGGCTGCAGTCTTCCTGGCTGCTCTTTTGGTGTTACTCGTGATCTGCAAACGTCAACGTTTTTACTATGTAAGTTACTTGATTTTCAGTACAAATTTATTTTAACTCAATTAAAATAATTCGGTCACGTTTTTTAAGAGCCAGCAAGATTCCCAGGATATGAGTTCAGATTTACTTGATAACGAAAAAGGTGTAGATTTTGGTCTGGAAGCATGGGAAACTGAAGAATGGCTTGCTGGTGCTGAAAGGTAAAAAATGATGATAGTTTGTGTGTCGTTTTAAATGAAAGTTGATTATGAGGTTTACGAAAAAATTGTACATAGATGGGTCGACGATGCAACAGGTTTAGCTCCACCGTGCATAGCTGTGCTCAGATCCTGTCATTCTCTAGCAGCCAATCTGACCGATATTGCAGGGACCATAAACAGCAATAATATGCCTGTCGAGATCGTTGATGTATGTATTAAAAATTATCCTCTACGGTTATCTGTAAAATTGAAATTAAAATGAGTTAGAGTTTTGTAAATTAAAATTAATTCAAAGTAATTAATCTAAGTTTTGTTACAAGGGTTGAATAGGAATTTACTTGTTAGTTTAATGTCTAGGTTGCAAGAAGAATTCCACCAAGAGTAGACGACGTCGTACGAAGTTTGTATCCTCCTTTGGATGCTCGATTGTTGGAAGCTAGAGTAGCAGCGCTGGTACTGGCAGTGACACATTTAGCACTTGTGACAAAACATGGAGTGCCTAAAAACCAAGCGAGGAAATTGGCCTTCATAGACCAAGCTTTGAACGACATGGATTCTCACTTGTTGGTCCTGCGAAACGCTGCATTGGCTCAAGAAGTGGCTTGTTCCATTCCAGCTTCGACGCCACTTTGAAACTTTGAGATAACATTTTTGTTTACGGGAGTGATGTAAAAAAGATATTTTTGATAAAAAAGAATATTCCCTGATAGATATTAATATAAAAAAAATTGCTGATGAAATTCCATGTTGTGATAAATTGTGCTGAAACAATGTTATAATTGTGATGTTATTAGTATTTTTGTAGAAAATTTACGCACACATTCGAACGATATAGTTTATTGTACATAATTGAAATGGTTGAAAAACAAAAACTAGTTTCAGTTGAAACGTTTTTGACAATAACATGAAGTACCTATGAGTATATTGAAAACATGCTGGTAGATATGAACGTTTGAGTTGTAATGTTGAAATTATTGGAAGAGTATGCCATATTTGACAGAATCTCAAAGCGTCTTCCGTTGAAAAAAGTATTTTATGCAAATGAATATCACAAAAGTATTGTAAAAAAGTGTATAACTTCTTTTATAGACTTTTATATACACAAAAATGATGAATTTGTAATAAAGTGTATTTTGAAACAAACAAAAATCAGTCTTGTGCTGATATATATTGTAAACGGAAAACAATTTACTTCATCCATCAATATTCACAATACAAAATAATCGCACGATTTATTATTTGTTTCCTTTTCTATCAACTTACAATGTCAAAAATGTTGCATCTTAAATATTTTCTATTACACTATGTATTCATATGAATTTGTTTTGCCTGACGTGTTCAATTCGAGTTAACATTTCCTCTTAGATCACCATTAATATTTTGTGTTTAATTTCGATTTTCGTGGCACCCCATCACACACACGGTCACCAAAAACAATTTTTTTGTGATTGATAAAAAAAATTGTAATGCACATGTACGATTTAAATAATTTATCTAAATTGTTCAAAATTACTATGCACTACACAACGGCACAAGTTGAGCTGTCTTCGAGCGTGAATTCATATTCAGAGCGAATCCTACGTGTATAAGATTTTTTTTTTTTGAATTTTAAACAAAGCAATAATTTGAAGATTTCGCAACTGATTATACAAATTATTTGGGCCGGTTCATTTCCTTCTGTCGCTTTTGATTGTCCTTCAAGACCTTGGTCTTCAAATGTTCCTTGTAATCCAAAATGTTGCCCTTGTATTTCGTCACAGTTTCATTTTCGCAAATCCAAATTTCTTCCGCAACCTAAAAATTGTATCAAACAAAATGGTGAATGAGTATTTCCGAAAACTTTTCTATCTTATTTTTAATCGTTGTAATCAATCTTACTTGATTGATGAGTCTGAAGTCGTGAGAAACGAGTACCATCCCTCCATCAAACTCGTTAATTGCAGCGGCAAGGGCGTCGATTGTTTCCATATCTAAATGATTCGTCGGTTCGTCCAACAGGAGCAAGTGTGGAACCTGCCACGCTAGCCAAGCAAACACGACCCGACACCGCTGTCCATCGGACAACTGTCGAATTGGGCAAACCTGCTGGCGACCAGTCAAACCGTAGCGGCCAATGATTTTGCGCATTTCCTCGCGTTCTTTCACGTCTGGGAAAGCTCGCATCATGTAATCCAATGGGGACACATCCAGATCCAACAACTCGTGCAGATGCTGATGGTACCTTCCGATGCGCAAATGACTGTTTTTTCGAATCATACCACTGGATGGTACCAACTGAAATTAAACAAAAATTATTATTAATTTAGATGATTGCTTTTTTTCATTTAAAATTTATCGTGATTTCAAATTGACGTTAAAAAATTAAAACGTATTTGAAACTTACATCTCCATACAAAAGTTTAAGAAGTGTACTCTTTCCAGCTCCATTTGGACCGACGAGCGCGATCCTCGTGTCCAAATCAATACCGAACTCAAGGTTCCTATAGATCCAGGGCGAATTCTCATTATAGCGAAAACTAACGTTCTGCACCATAATGACTGGTGGTGGAATCGTGCCACAAGACGGAAAATAAAAGTTTAAGAGTTTGTCGTTCGTAACTTTCTCTGTCAAGCCCTGAGCGACCATTTTTGCCAGCGTCTTTTCCTTCGACTGAGCCTGACGAGCGAGCTTGGCAGAACCGTGACCGAACCGCGCGATATAGTTTTTCATATGAGCGATCTGATCCTGCTCCCAATTGTACTGTTTGGCCTGGTTCTCGAGCAACTCCATCCGCGTCTTGATAAAGGCGTCGTAATTACCGGTGTAATACTTTAAGTGCTTCTTGTTGACGTGAATGATATTGGTACAAATGCCGTTAAGGAAGTCCTGTGAATGTGATATTATCACGAGAATTCGTTTGTAGGTTTTCAGTTCTTCCTCGAGCCAGACACAGGCGTCCAAATCCAAGTGGTTCGTTGGCTCGTCCAAAAGAAGCAGATGAGGCTTCACGTACAATGCACTAAAATTTTTCAGTGAATTATTTATTATTCAGTAATAAAACGTCAACAAAAAATAATAAAACCAGTAAACAATAAAAGAACAATCAAAAGTTTTCACAAACTTTCTCTCAACCAGAACATTGGTCTCGCTTTCAACTTCTTTGCTCATTTTTATTCATTTCAATCTTTTTGTCCCGTTGTTTACTTTTATAGATTAAATTATAATCAACTTCAAGAACTATGGTTTCACTTCCGATTTTGATACAAATAAATCATTGTTTACCGAGCTAAAGCAATTCTCATTCGCCATCCTCCGGAAAAGTCTTTAGTAGGCGTCTGTTGCATCTTTGAAGTAAAACCCAAACCGTGCAAGATGTGGGCAGCGCGAGCTTCGGCAGTGGCTGCAGACATATCTTCTAATCTTTCATAGATGTCCATAAGTTGTTCCTAAAATGAACAACATTTATGTGTTATTAATTAGCAGAAACTTTTTAATTAAACAAAATTGACAAAAAAAAAAAATAAAAAGTACCTCGGCGTCTTCCTCGCCGCAGTCGACCAATTCTTCAGCAAGTTTTTCCAGTCGGATGCGCTCCTCATCGACTTCCATGACACACTGAAGGGCAGTTTTGTTACTGGCAGGCATTTCTCTAGTCAAATGAAAAATATCTATCCCGTTAGGGATTGGGACCTCGCGGTTACCCAGAACAGCGAGCAATGTTGATTTTCCAGAACCGTTGAGACCCAGCAGACCGTAACGTCTTCCACAGTTCAACTCCAGCATGGTGTCTTGCAGCAGTTCACAACCGTGGAAAGTTATCGAGAAGTTTGAAATTTTGATGTCCCGACTGCGCGGATGCGACGCCAGGGAACCCGTGCACGAACGCGCCTCTGCGTTCAACCGGGCATCAGCTTCCAATTTCAAACACAGCGCCTCTGAATTAAAAAAAATGTCACATTAGAAATCATTGCAAATTTTCATACATCTTTCACATAACTTAAAGTATATTTTTTTCTTAATTTTTAATTTTGTTTACTTGTCCTATACAATTCTATAAACTTATTTTTGCAAAAAATATTAAAACATTTAAAAAATGCCATGACTTGTGTTGTGTGGGACAGAAGAGAAAAAACAAAGCCAAATATGGTGATTATAAAATGACTACCTTCGGCACTGAGGGGTGCCCCGTTGGTCCCATTTTCTCCATCGCCAGGCAGCGTCTTCTCAACCTTGCCATTTTCCTCAGGTTTCTGGCCAGATTGTGTGGGTTTCTTGCCAGTCTGCCTCGCTTTTGCGGCCTCCTTCTTTTTTTGTTGCTGTTTCTTTTTAGCGTCCGAAGGCATTCTTACTGAAACGAGCGAAATTCACAAATCAATAATCACCACTCGGATCGAACAAACTTGAACAACCGGACGTTCCAGGGTTTTTGTTATCCTTTTGAAAATTCAACCACCGTGTTGCAATCTTAACAAGGGGAAAGACCAGCCGAAGCAATTAATTGAACGAACAAATGTGGAAGAAGAGACACAACCTGACTTTCTGTTTTTTGGAGCAAACAAATAGGCGAGGATTGGCCAATGGAGTGCATAAGGCACGGTGGTTTGGTTTCAAACTGTTTGTCCAGAATGTCACAGTACCTTTTTTGTGCGCTTGGACGCGATGAACCAAAAGATGCTGAACACGAGGTCTCACGTGTAGGAATCCAGCACACCACACGGGGGTCACAAAGAAAAAGATTCGACAGACTAGAAAACTCCTGGCACATCTGATCCGACCGAACGTACGCGAAGCGCGCTCGGCACTGATCGGAATTCACAGTTTGCGCGCGCAAATTAAATCATCGAACGGAGCAAAAACTTGTTCATGAAAATATCTCTTTTATTATTAAAAGTAAAGTGAAAGCAACAATCAATGGGACGTGACAGTGTGAAATTGAAACTTGTCTTCAAGTATTCTTACTCGGCAAAAATTGCAAAAATTTTGCTATTAGATATTGATTTAGAATATTAACATCCCATCACTGAAGATTTAACCTCAATATTCTGCAAAACAAAACTTGCCTGTAAAGCGACTTGGAGATATTAAAAAGGTTGAGAATCATTGACAAACAATGTCAATGAAAAATGTCGTTTTATTTCCATCGAGAACATTTTCATACATCAAATTCTTGTACAATTTGCGAACGTTCTCAAGGAATTATGCCTCTGACGGTCTTATGTACTGGGTAAGTGATTTTAGGTTAACTTTTGTTTATTTTACTCGAACAATGTTTATTTAAAATTTTTTTATTATTTCTTTTTAGTTATTCATTTTTCAATCAATTTCTTTCTGCCAAAAAAAATTAATTAATTATTTAATTTGAATACTTTACATTTTACAGGATAGACCGATAAATACAAAGATCAAACTAGAAATTGAAAGTTTTTGGCGAGACAAAGTCGTGACCTTGAATGGAAACAGGACAACTAATGAAGCTGACAAATTTTACGTACTGTCAATGTTTCCTTACCCTTCTGGTTCTTTGCACATGGGTCATGTCCGGGTGTACACAATGAGCGATACGATAGCAAGGTATTGCCGTATGAATGGTACGTTAAGTTCTTCATTTATTTTACAATGATACTATTATTATTATTTTATTATTTAAATAAAATGAAAAACAATTTTTAAATAAAATATGAGAGGAAAATTAAATAAATAAATTTCAGGCAAGTATGTCATTCATCCGATTGGTTGGGATGCGTTTGGATTACCCGCAGAGAACGCAGCGATAGAAAGAAATATTGATCCAGAAGAATGGACCTTAAAAAATATCACACAGATGAGAGAACAGTTGAAGGCCCTAGGCTGCTCGTTCGACTGGGATCGGGAAATTGCAACGTGCGATCCAAAGTACTACAAGTGGACGCAAGAATTATTTTTGAAACTGTACGAAAAAAAACTGGTTTACAAAAAGTATGATTACGTCAACTGGGATCCGGTGGATCAAACTGTTCTCGCGCACGAGCAAGTTAGTGCGAACGGGACTTCTTGGCGGTCTGGAGCAAAGGTGGAAAAGAAATTGCTGAATCAGTGGTTCATCAAAACGACTGCCTTTGCTGAGTACGAAATTGTTCATACAATTGCATTTTTCTTTCAGACACCAGCTTTTTTGAGTTAAAATTAATTTTAAGTTAAAATTTGTTGTGCAGTAGAAATTCGTTTTCAGATCTTTGCTGAAAGGATTGGACGATCCGATTCTCAAAGAATGGAGAGACATAATAAAAATTCAGAAAAACTGGATTGGCCAGTGCAACGGATCAAGGTTTCGTTTCGATCTAGTTTCCGACAACCCTGACCATCCAAAGTGTATGAACCTCTGGACTGAATTTCCAGAATCAATAAAAGATGTCAAATTCGTTGCTGTGTCACGAAAAAGTATCCTGCACGATCAAAAGTTTTCGGATGATGAAAAAGTTCCGACGTCAAGACTTGACATCACTTTCGTCAATCCGTTCACCAAAGAAAGTCTGTTGGTTTTCTTGACTGATGAAGTAGAATTTCATCCCGGCACGGATACCTACCTTGGAATCCCGAGTGTTTCGGAGAAAGACGCAGAATTGTGTCGCGCACAGGGTATAAAGTTTGAAGCGCCAGATGTCATGACCGAGGAAGAGAGACTGAAGAAACGACAGCAAATTTTGTCAGAAGCTCGTGAGAGGGAGCTGGGAGATGGTTACATGGTGAGCTCACATCTGCAAGACTGGCTGATCTCGCGTCAACGATTTTGGGGAACGCCGATTCCGATAATTAACTGCAAGAAATGTGGCGACCTGTCAGTTCCCAGAGAACAGCTGCCTGTTACGTTACCAAAACTGGGACAATCGTCAAAGGAGAAAAAGTTAATTAATATGGATGAGTGGAAAAGTGTGGAGTGTCCGAGATGCGGAGGACCGGCCACTCGCGAAGTCGATACGATGGACACTTTTGTGGACAGCTCGTGGTATTTTATGAGGTATCTGGATCCAAACTATGAGAAAGATATGGTGAGCAAAGAAAAAGCTGACAAATTGTTACCGGTCGATCTGTACATTGGCGGCAAGGAACACGGTAACACACCAAAGCTAATACGATCGATAAAATTGTCAACTTGCTCTGACATATTGCTTATTTTTACTGTTAACAGCACTCTTGCATCTTTACTTTGCTCGATTTGTGAATCACTTTTTACATTCAGTTGGACTGGTTCCAACACGAGAACCGTTCAAACAATTGCTTGTGCTTGCTTTTGTAATGGGCAAAACTTTCCGAGTTCAACAAACTGGGAAATATCTACCCGAGTCGGAGGTTGAAAAAGCAGACGGAAAGTTAGTTGAAAGAAATACAGGCTTGGCTGTCAACTCGTACTGGGACAAGATGTCGAAGTCAAAATACAACGGAGTTGATCCTGTTGAGATGTTCGAAAAGTACAGCTTGGATACTATCAGATTACTGATAATGTCGGATGCTGCGCCAACATCTCAGAGAAATTGGTCCACCGACAGTAAGATGCATTTAAAAAAGATGAATGATTTTGTTTTGTTTGTACTTGAGATTGAATACTCACTTTCACAACTTTTCGCAGGTTTTGATATCATTACCAATTGGGAGAACAAATTGTGGTTGCTCATGAGACAATTTTTAAAACTCAGGAAACAATTTGTAGACGGAGAACTGCAGATTGAAGACAAGGATGTGGAGAAGGACGACATTGACATGTTTCAGCAGAGAAATTATCATCTCTCAGGTGTATGCTATAATATTGTTGGATCTCAGCAGTTGAGTGTAGCTATTTCGAAAATGCAAAGTCTTACAAAAAGGTTTGACCATTATATTTTTTGTAATTTTTATATACGTAAAAAGAAACAATACAAAAAAAGGATACAAAAGATTCAATTAATTTACATCTAAATTACTTCTAGGTTGCGCAAAGTATCCCCCAGTGGAATGGTTAAATGTCGTGAATTTGAGCGTGCGCTTGCAGTTCAATTAATTATGCTCGCTCCCCTTGCTCCGCATTTTGCATCCGAACTTTGGGCAGGTTTTTGTTCCGCTCCCGGACGTATAGTTAATGACGGCGAAATACGATGGGATAAAGAAGTTCTGGAACAAAACTGGCCACAAATTGATATGGACTTTAAATTGAAATTAAATGTCTTTGTAAGTAAACTCCTAATTTGTATGCTGATAAATTAAACGAATTAAACTTTTTGTTTGACCACAACCAATTTTTAACTAATTTACAAAATTAATTGATTTTAGGTAAATAATCATCTAGTCAGTCATATCCCAGTACAGCGCAAAGTATTAATCAATTCCACCCTGGACGATATTCTTACAATCGCAGGAAACGACCCGAAGACAAAAAAATATTTGGAGAACTACAAGATTGTAAATGCGTCGACCTATTCCCTCTGCAACGTAGATCTCGACTTAAACCTCAAAACTGTACGGATGCCAGAAAAAGTATCTCAAGAAACATCGAATTGAGGTTTCCATGTGCCTCGGTAAGAGAACTGGAAAAATGCAAAACAATTTGTCGAACTGTTGTAAAATGTGTATATTTTGTTATAATAAAAATACGTTTTTATATTATATTCCTCGCTGTTCAAACATCCTTTTTACACCCGATAGACACTTTTCTTTGTCAATTGTCATCTTTCAGATTAACGTTCCCTGCGTACCCATTATGCGAAACATTTTTCAACATCTCAATATACTCTTCCGGCAGTTTGCTCTCTTCTGCTCCTTTGATCATCATACTTCTATAAAACAAGACATTCAACAGTTTCCTTTTACAAGAAAATAATACAATTGAAATTTTATCTTGAATTCTTCGTTCTTACATGTAAACCATTGATGGTTTTCTTTCATCCGGTAATTCCGACAGTGATTTTCCGTCATTTGGAAGTTTACACTGTTGATAAGTTCTACATTTGTAGATGTAACCTTTTGGAGATTCAACTTCAACTTCTAAAGGAAAATACATCCCGATGTGAACTCCCTCTTGATTATCCAAATGATGTTTTTCCGCTTCGTTCATTTCCCACACAGCTCCCCATACTTTAGAATTGGGTTCCGGAGCGATAGTCGAGGCTGCACCTTGCCATCTTTTCGAAAAAGATCCAAAATCTAATCTAAAATTCTTGAAACGCCATATGTTTCAATGGTAATTTTTTTCTTGATTATTTAAATAATAATTCCATAAGGTTAAATTTTTTAATTTTAATGTCCAAAAGTTGTTGACTATAAATTTTGAAACAAAAATGAAACATCACTTTCGGTATTATTACCTTTATAAAACCGCAATCTTTTCTCTTAGCCGACGGATTATTGATGTGAATCCGTTTCGCCAACAAATTACTGCCGTAAGCGAAATACAAATACGTTGATGACATTTTCCGGCCCGTTAACTGTCAGATGATGATATATCTTGACAATTAATTATTCCTCCTCATTCATTAGCAAATTCAAGTATTTATGTTATGTCCAGTTTTTCTTAATACTTTGCGATGATGTGGAGCAAATTGTTTGCTGTCAAATCGTAAATTATAGTAACAGTCTTATCGCGTGGAATATATGTTTTCAGATTCTACTATAAAGTTTAGATTTATCGCATGACTGCTTATCATCTGACATTAAAGTCAGTTCACATACCTATGAGGTATCGAGTTGTTTAGAGGAATAACTCTATATCATAGGTGTCAGACTGAAAGTACAAAGTTGAGAGGGAAGAACATTAAAAATAATTAAAAAAAACAACTTACAAAATTTCGTATAAACATTTATAATTTTATTTGAAAATTAATGTGTGAAATTGCATGAAAATTATTTCATGATTTTGTTTAAACAAATTGCAAAAAAAAATACAGGTGATAGACTCTGCGTCGATTTTTTTGGAGCATCGCAAAAAATGAAGGGAACGTGATAAGTGATTTGATGGAAAATAGACATGAACTTTTGAGACAATATATTTATTTCTTCATTATGTGGAGTTTTCATCAACAATAACAGTAGTAGTGTAAGCGTAACAAGAGAGACGAGGTAGGTTACGAGGAACCTAGCCTAACACGTACGCCAACAAGTCGAAAATCAAACTCGCCATGATAACATAACGCACACGTCCTTCCCGAACTTCTTGTTTTCTATTTTTTGGGAGCGTTAAAAAAATGATACCCGATGATGGATCCTCGGTGTGGGTGATTTTTCTACACAAGTTATATGTGTCATCATAAAAAATGGTTTTAAAAATGAATTGTGACGATTTTTACGCATCGTTATATGTATTACATGCAAAGACTTATTTTGTAATGTAAAATTCGCACCGCTCCTTTTTTATAATTTGTAACTGCATTTCGTCAACAACTATAAATGTATAATCTCGTACCGAGCAAAAGTTTTCTCCCACGCGTCAAATGATACAAACCCGACGGAAAAATCATGACGGAAAAACTTTTGCTGTAACAATACATCATCGCTGGCCAAAAACTCACGATATTAGAAATGTCCCGACCAACAATTATTTTCGTTATTGCCAAAGCTGTGTGAAACTTAAACACTAAGTAATTTAGTTGTCATTTTTTGTTTTGTCTCTCTAATATTAACGACTTTTTACGTGCTAATGAATTATTTTTATCCTCTCATAATATGCTCTTCTATTTACAATAGATCGACATTGGTTCCTAATGTGTGTGATATTGTAGTGATTAATATTGATATTTTTAATACCGTGAGTGAAATTTCGTGTTCCATAACAATAAAAAGGCATATCAATGGTAAACGTGTCTTTTAATGTTTAATACAGACTCTTACGTTGTTGTTTATTTTTTCCTAATGTAAAATCAGGCTCCGATTTTATTTACATGTTTCGTATGATATTTTTCAAAATGTCATAAGAATTAAAAAGAATGTTTTTAAATAAAATGAAAAAAAGAAAAGTGATCGCGAAGAGATGACAGATTTGGAAATGAAAGATCTGGTCGTTTCTTTAAATGACATTCATACTTCGACGTTTAACATTTGTTCGGACATTCGTGCCATTTTGTATTCGAAAAGCCCACAAGACCACAAAACATTTGATTGATCTTGAAAAACGTAATTTATAGTATTGAGTCGTTGTAAATTCCAAAACCTGTAATGAGTCGAGATAAATAATCGAGCAGGGTAATTGTCGTAAAAGGAAAACAGATTGAGGTCTCTCGAGATGAAGTCTATTATATTTTGTGGTCTTCCGTTTAGCTGACAGTTTCAGAGTTGAACAATTTGCCCGCTTCCTTTTGGTTGAACCGAGTAGCTCAGTATACGTTTAGTTAAAAGCATATAATGTAGATATACACTATATGGCAGTGCTTTGTAGAGAGTACAATTATTTTATTGCTTTCGATGGTGTATGATCAAAACTATACAACAATTTCGAACATCTAAAACCAATCGCAATTTGAGCTAATAGAGTTTCAACATTTAATCACTGAGAAAAAAAGAAAAGTGTTAAGATAGCGATGAAAGAAATTAAAATAGATGTAGGATGTCGTCAGAGACATTGGATCGGTTCACTGAGAATTAACTTTTTAAAGAGATTAGACACTGCGCGCGTGAGCTCTCAAATGATGGGATGGGAATTTTCGTTTCGTTTCTATATATTCTGTTTTTAGAAACCAATGGCTGGTGACGTTTTTTCCTTTTTTCTTTCCTTACAAAAATATTTCACTTAAAACTAGACAAATTATATTATCCTTTTGGTGATTGTATGCTTTTTATACATAGCGATTTTTTTCATGTTCTTTTTTCATGTTGTACTAAAAAAGTAACTATCGTTATCAATCGTTAATTCAATATGATGAACAATTTGATGAGATCGAATTAATAATGCAACATCAAAATGAAATTCGTATGAACACTTTCAATATTCGACTGGCCGCAGAACATACATTCAAATCCTGCGATTAAGACATTAATGAGAAGTAATCAGTGAAAATGTTAGTGAGAAAGTTGGATCTAGCGATTGTTCAGACTTTTAGGCAATCTATGGTGTTTCGAAGCATCTCAATTATTACTGCCGTGCAATGAAAGTAGAAATGTGCGCATCAGTATAATAACTAATGAAAATGTTTCTTAAAATAATCGAAGCTCTTATCAAAAGTAATCCAATAGCGTTCGTGAAAATTTCATATTTCGTTTAATTGGTTTGTATTGCACGTGAACACGAATGCTAAATGATTCGTTTAAAATCAGAAATCATCCCGATACAATAAACCTGTTGCTTCAACTATAGCCTTAAAAATATTATTCAATGATAACAAACCTATCTGAAATATGGATTTAATTTATTATTTACTTATCAATTATACGAATTATTTATTATCAATAATTTGATTTCTCTACTTTCATTTAAAATATTTTCAACATTTAGGATTATATAAAATGACAAAATTTCACCAACGTACAAATAAAGTCGATGAGAATTCATTTTTGGCACAAACTTTCCACGGAAATAAATCTTTCGTCCAAAGAAATAATAAAAAATATGGAAACAAAAATTAATAATACAGAATCATATTTTATGTCAATAAAATTGTAAACTTGTTAAATACATTAAACTCATTGATAGAATTTTGACAGCTTTCAACGAATGTTAAATATTTTTCCCTCTACTTATACAACGTACAATATATACATATATATTTCATATTCATTCAGAAATCATGAAATCGAAACAATCAGAACCACTGTTGAGTCGTAATTCTGACTGGATTAATTCCTTTGAACGACAATCAAACTATAAATTGAAATAGTTATACCTATAACTCTCTCATGTAGCCCGAGAAAAGAGAAGATGCTATTGGCACAAACGCGTACTCGATACTTTACAATCATATAAATGATTCTAGCCATCCCTAACAATCTCTTGAAATAGGCCACTATTTGTATATTTAAGAGTGTATTATTGGAAGCGCGTTGCCCCACGCTTTCAACAAAAGAGTGTTTGCACCCAATTGATCAGGGTGCAAACAGCTTGACATTCTAAAATATCTCCGGTTTGTTAGAGTTAATATCCTTTATAACGCCCGGAGGCTCTTGTTGGCGTACAAAGTATTTTTCTTTCCTTTGTTTTATTTCAAGCGAGAGTTCGGCTGTTGATTCAGGACAGCGGTGATTTGTCAGAGCGCTTGTGTGTGGACTGATATATTTACATGCAAACTTTCATGACTGACAAAAGAAAATCGAATGACGGGCTGAGCAAATCAACCGCTCCGCTGAACCGATGACGGAACCTCGCAGTTTCATTTAATAAGTTACATTTGATTTCTTTTTAGGCTCGACCGATCATGGCCCTCTTAGATACTGATTAGACGCCGTCAAACACGATTGAATTCTAACCGAGGCCGCTATTATTTACAGACAATTGGGGAGGGGGGGGCAGAGGGTGTGCTTCATAACAATTCGATATCACATAGCTGAATTGATGGCCGATTAGAATTCAACGTTCTTTTTCGTTTCTCAAATAATATCTCGTTCTACGGAACTTCCATCACTATTACAACAAGTCGAAAAGACTTTGAATTTCTGTTTATAACACGATCTTAGTCTTATCCTTGGTCAAAATTTGTCCAAATGTTGGTCATCGAAGAAATAAAAAAAAAACTATCTTTGACGAGATTGAGAAAAAAAAATTTTTTTTCTCACTGGTCAAATCTGACAAGGATGACTGGATTGAACAGCGCATACATACACGAATAATTGTCACAGATCTGCAACGTCAGTTGTATTGCAGAGTATTCAATTACAGACTTGAATGAATTATAGGTGTCTAATATAATCAAACTAAGAAACTATGTTTCTACAACTATAATTACGTATCTTGCAATAGCAAGAGTTGTGTATTTACTTAGACTTACGTTTAATTTTTAATTTACGAGTTAAGTTTTCTTCTTTATTTTTCGTTTTTGGGCGGATACTACTACCTCTAAGGCCTCGCTCATGAATAAACGTGTATGCCACTGAAAGTTGTGTTTTAGTCTCGGACACTCTTTCTAACAGTTAAGACGAACAGTAGGAATCAACTTAATCGTCGATTTTCACCCGATCGAAAAGATTCTGAACAAGTCTCATGGATATTACACGCGGCGCAAAAATGTTTCTTCCGCCCTCCCGCGTCAATTCCTATGATATCCCAAGAGAGAAACGAGCCTTAAACTATTTTTCATGGTATTGTTCAGTCTAGTAGTCTGAGAGTGCAAGGAATGCGTGTTTGGCATCTTGCACGAATCGTCCTATCAGTCTCAGCGGAGTGAAAAGTTTTCTTATCGTATCACATGAAAATTATTGTTAGTTCCTATACACTCTTGGCACGCCGTTTGTCTTCCAGTAGAATCCCAACAATCGCCACGAAAATGTTTTTTCCTGTATTGATACTGCTCCTGTTCAAGCACTTGTTCGCTCGTTCGTTTCTCGCGTGCCAATAAGTTCCGAGTACCCGTTGCTTTGACATTTGCACGGCCCACCTCACAATCCCATAGAAAAATACTTTCTAGTACTTAAAAATAGTTTCAAAATCAACCCAACTTCGGAAGTTAAAAGAGACGGTTCATTAAAATTTCGACGTTTTTTTCAAAGCGATTTCGTCGGGCAGCCTTGCAGGCTCGCGCGGCATCGAACCCACGGGTACTCGTACGTTCGTCTCTTTCACGTGCGTGTGTGTTCTTAAGTTAAAATGGCAGTATGTTACAAAATTCTGCTACTCCAGACTTTCATTTATGTATATCTGTAAATATATACATATACTTGTACAATGTCTATAGTGTTGCTCAAGAACGTTACATTGTCTAATGTAAAGCAATCAATTGTCAAACCACTTGGCTGGCCGGTATCACATAAATTGATGACGCGAATTACAACACGATCAGTGTCAAGTTAAAACATGAACAAGTAAATTGTTAATGACGCGACTATCAAAGCGCTTCAAACGTCTGGATGAACTCATAAAATTCTTGTAATCAACGTTTTTAAACCGAGCATCAACCCGACCCTGGTTCTTGCGCCTCAAAAGCCCCCAGTTTATCGGTTGGTCTCCTTTTATTTTTTGTTTCTTATCATCGAAAATTGTCACCGACGTTTCTTTTTTTACAAATTGACCTAGAAATCTGATATTGCTTTTATCAAGTAAAGCCTCTCAAAGGCGACGATCCTCAAATTTGTTTTGGCTTTGACTAGAACTCTCACTTCTGATGCTCAGCTTTATCAAGGCGGGTGCAGCTCGAAGTGGTGCGCTCTGGCGGTCAGGATTGCTTTCAATTCCGATTCCAGTTGCTTCTTCGTTCGCTCGCTCACGGATTTGCCACCCACCACCGGCTGTGCCATCAATCTTGGCGACGGCAGGTCCGCCATTAGCTTACCTTCAACAACAACAATTTTCATTACAACAAATGTTACACCCGTTGACTTATTATAAAAGTTAAGGGCAGTCTTGGCAATTGTAACAGGTGGGGTAAATATGATAGTATTGAAACTACAATAAGAACTTTTGAATGTAATTTTATCTAAAGAAAAGGAATTTAATTTTTTCAAAATAGCAAAATTATTTAATTATCACATTTACCCTAAGGTTTACAATCGCCCTAACTGAACCCACACAACTGATGTTACAATAATAAAATCAAGCAACTTCGTTGAAGTTTCATCAACATTTTTTTCTTAAGATTTTGAGCTATTAATCTTAGACCAACCTGAGTCTTTATTCTCGTGGCTCCTGGCCCTTCGGATGGGTTGCTTTGGTGTCACAAGTTCACCCTGGCTTTTCTTACGGGTTAGTCGTTCAGTCGGGTTCTGAGCGTTCTGACTGAGGGTGTAAGACGAAGTGGGCCCAATAGCTTCGGAGGACCGAGTGATCTCTAAGATGCCTGAGCCCCATTCCCTGGAAAGCCTGCGACCGATGACGGCAGTGAGTTCATTGGTCGGTGAAAGCAGCGGACTCTTCGAAGTCTGGCGGTTGTTATTGTTGTTGTTATTGGAAGCCGGCAATCGCAGAGTGGCGAACACCGGGAAGGATTGTCCTCGTTTGGTGGGGCTCCTATTGTTCTTCGGGGTTGGGATTGAAATCGGGCCGGCGGTAACCGTGGACTCGGTCCGAGAATGAGTGAAGGTGCGGAGGTTCGCGCTGCCGCCGAAGTTAGAGCCCAGGATAGGCGGCGAGGAGCCGCCGTCGCCATGACTGAGTCTCCTGCCGACCGTCTCAAGAGGGCTGCGCGCCCTGAGGTTGGTGCTGCTGAGGGTGAAATCGCGCGGCTTCATCGGCGTCTCCAGGTTCACCGGCGACAGCCCCAGACGCGAGCTCGTGAGATTCGTCGAGCTGCGACTCTTCTCCGAACGTTTGGGACTGCGCGGCATCAGCGGGCTCTTGCTCTGGCTGCGCTCGCGGTTCTTCGCCCTCTCTTCCTTCTCCTTTCTCATCTTCTCCTTCTCTTTCAACGCGCATTCATCTTTTTCCTCCTGTTGCACTCTACGATAAGACAAGACTTTTACTTTACAACTGGAACTTTACCTTTTTCGGTTGTACAACCGAGGTGTCTTCTTCGGGGAGAAGGGATTGAGGGGGTGTATAATGTAACATTGAGATGATCCCCCCTCCCGGAACCAGAAGACCAACTCGGTTCTGAAATGCTAAACATCGTAATGTCATTTAAGGATCGGGCAGAGGATTGCATTCAACTTTTGGCTGCTGGATGGGATGCTTGCAAACGTGCGACACGATTGTTTTCCGAATGACATCACGCGCAATTCACACATCAGCGAAACCACAATGAGCGATTGAACGCCTGGTTTATCTATTTCATCACTACTTGGTTTCATAATGATCGGGATGATTATCAGAGCCAATCGATGAGGCAATTCAGCAAAATGCATGGTTGAAATGAACTGAATGAAAATGGTGATCTGTAGAGAAAGTGGAAAACGCGCTTTCTAAGTGCATTTTTTTTATTGAATAGAACGTTACCTTTGTCTTTTTCATTCAGGAGTGTTTACACTGCGGGAAGTCTTATTTTTTTAGAAACAAACCAGTTTGCATAATATCGTTCGAAACAAATGCGGCTCTTTGTCTTTATTTCGGTTAAAGTTTTTTTTTAGTTTTTACATTGCTTTTTGTAACATTTGTGTGTGGTTTTTTTATCATTACAGTATCACGTTTGATTCACAAAAATAGATTTAACATTGGCGTCAACACTCTATTTACATTTCAACCGTGTCATAACAGCTCTTCTAGTTGGATCAGAAGTAGTTTTTTTCTGTTTGTTCCTCTAAAAGTACAACTACAACAACCTTATAATTTGTCTTTATTCCGAGCGAGAACAATTGTATATAGTTTTTGTGGGTTTACCTTTTTTTTATTCGTAGTTTCGTTTTTGGTTTACTCTGGCGCTTTCTACACTAAATACTAGATTAAGTCTAAATAGCTTACTAATTAATTCCGCGGCAAAATATATACTTACGCATACTAATCTCTAATTGGTAGTATTTCAAAATTTGTTCGAATAACGCTAGGTAATCAAACCGTACAAGATACAAAGGATTTCCGTTTAGCGAAGAAAAGGAGCCGTCCATTTGCCAACTTACCTTCGTATCTCCTGTATCATCTCGAAGAACTGTGCCTTACTTTTGCGGCGCCGCCGTTGTTCGTGTTCCTTCTAAAACATTGACAAAGTTTACCAGTTAACTTGAACCAAAATGAGCGCAACATTTTTGATCAGTTACAAAATTTGATTCAAATTCACGTACGCGTTTAACACTTTTTTGGAACAGTGAAGTGATCTGGCCCTGCCTTACGGTGTGAACCAACTCCCTGGCTGCGTGATGCGGGGACACAAGTTCCACGCAATTGATAAACCTATAAAGCTTCTGCGAGAAGAACATCACATTGCGACTACGCCAAATCGAGGTCTTTGGCCTGTGCCGCAACCTTGGCAAGGTGTATTTGTAAAACAAGTGCTCTCCGGCCAGTATAATTGTGCCCAGAAAAACGCCCAACATTAACAAGCAGAACACTCCTGCCACCGATGCGACACCCAGCGGTCGGGGCTGACCACCGTGATCATGTTCTATCCCAGTCTCCACTCCTCCTCTCAAACAAGGCAAATCTCCGTACCTGCAAAAATCAATAGAAAATTAATTCAACCCCACCGTAACACATTTTATTTCAAAATGTAAATTTAATCCGTAGCTAATCAATGGTTGAAATATAACATTACTAACCATATGGATCTGTAACCCACACGGTTAGTTGAGGGTTACTTTATCTACCAAACAATTGATCTGAAGTTTTTAATTATTTACTAGCCTTTTGCAAAAGTTCTTGAGGATGGTATGAAAAGCGATATTGATTACCATTTGTTTTGTAGGATGTCAAGGAGTCCGGTGCTGGTGTAATTTGCGATCAATTTCGAGATGCTCTCTTTCAGTGGATGGCCTTTTGTAAGTGCAACGGCGTAAGTGTCGTCGCTGATTTGATCGCCGATCTTGTGTAGGCGACAACCATTATCGGTCGCCCGATAATAATCTAATATTGGTGTATCCGCTATAAGGATATCCAGACTACCGTTTCTGAGTCTTTCGACACCGTCGGCCACGCTTGACACCGAATATCGCACCATGTGCGACCACAATTGTGGATTTCCTCGTTGTATATAGTATTCTGCTATTGAGGCTCTCGGGGCTCCGACTTTCTGCGACAATAACTGCAAACAAACAACGATTCAGATTGCATCGAAAGCTCCATCAAAATTTCATCGCCCTGCGAACACAATTTTGTCCCCCCGCTTTTTACGACAAAAAATTTTTTAACTTTCGTTTTTATTTCACGTGGTTTGTTTTCTGTCACGACGTGCCTTTTTCGCTTGTTTTCGAACAGGTTTGATAATCATCTGAAAGAACTTTCGTCGTTAGAGACGCGTTTAGATTAACAACGCGACGGCCACTCGTCGGTGGCTCCGTCTTTTTTTCCTTTTTTTTTGTTGTGGCTTCGAAACATAAAATTTTTAACGATCCGACGATAAAGCAGGATCGTTTGTACAGTTGATATTGCATTTCATTGATAAAAATTTAACATTTATTATAGCGCGGTGTAATTTCAGAATTTAATGGTGTACTGAATTATCTAAGTGCGGCTACACGGGCGACGTTTATTCGCTCGAAACGAGACATCAAAATGATCAGTTTCATTACGCCGTATTATTTATAATTCAAATCATTTCTCAATTCGCAAGACTTTCGATATTATAAATCATTTGATATTATGAATCATACAAATACAATTTAAACCTACTTTTATTTTTCCAATGAAACCGCGCCAACCGTCATACAACCGAGGAGGGACAAAAGGCAATAATGAAACCGGATTGAAATTATCTCTCTTCCTAGCAGCTTGTAATGAGATAGTAATCTGCATTTTCATTCCAAAGTTAAAACTCGCGGCTTAATCGGGTGACTTTTTGTCTTCAACTTTTATCAAGCTCAGTCCGTTACAGTAAAATGTACAATCCTTGTACACGGCATTTATTTTGTCAGGATTTCGGTACGCCAGATTAAGACAGGCTTTCGGGCTCCTCTGTAATGCGCGATGACGCAGCCTCCACGAGGAGCGCGCGGGGGGTTCAAATTTAATCAAACACACAGTTTGTTTTGCTCTGCCCTCTGTCGCTTTATGTAAAGCAAACATTCACATCTATACTCGAGTGATGTGAGCCAAATCGCTGTTGCAACAAGATTAAGAACTTGGTAGAGCAAGAGGGAGGAAAAAAAGAACGGTCTCTATGAAAAATTTTACACAACACCTGCCAATCTTCCAATCTGTTACTCTTCGACTATCCTCTGCTTTATTTAAGAAAAAAAAACTTGTCGGCTAGAAAAAAACCTCTGCATAGCTTAAACGATCAACTTCCCCTTGTCGAGTTTACTTTTAATGAGACAAAAAAGAATAACAAAAGGATGTTATTAATAAACTACTCTCGAAACTACTTACACTTCGATGATCATAGTTATTAATAGAAGAATGGAAGAAGAGTCCAGCAATGAGAGCGGCAATATTGGCGGTGTAAGACGCGACGAATATAACGGAGAAACCGCCCCAGACGTTGATGAGAAACTTGTTAGGCCAGGACTTGGGGGCCTTGAAGGCGACCAGGTGACCGCACAGCAGACCCCACATGACCCAGAGGGCGCTCGCGATGGAAAAGTTCTTGCTGCGCTGTCGGCCCCAGGGGTTGAGTCCAAAGGGGCTGAGCCACTCGTAGACGGCGACCGCCATGGCGGTGATATTGAGCGAGGTGAACACCGCAATCCAGAGCTCGGTGCTAAACGGCTGCAGGAACGCCAGAAGCGGGATGTCCGATCGCAGCTTCGGCGCGGTCAAAAAGCTGACCCCGCTGAAATAGTAGGGGATGGTGAAATCGATGACCTCGGCTCGTTTCGTGGACACGCTTATCGGTGCGAAGGCCATCTGTGCCCGGCCCGAGACCAGCTCACCGACGATACCGTTCCAGTTGCGACCGCTCCTCTTGCCGAAGAAGCCGTCCTTTGTTATGTACAACTCGAACCGGAAGTGCAGCTCCTGAGAGATGTATGTCAGTAGGTCCATGCTGTAGCCGTAGCAACACTTGACCTCGTTGCCGATGCGACAGACGATGCCTCTCAGACACAAGCCTTCCTGCAAGTTCGTCGACATCGTGAACGGGGGTGCGAGGGCTGTGACGATCTTGTAGGCCGGCATACCGATCCGCTCACCGCCTTGATCCATGTACGCGGGCACTATGCCACCCCCGGGCCATATTATCGTGTCCAGACGAACCTCCTTGCCTCCGCGCACTGAACCTACTTTTGTCCATCTGAAAATACAATAATAAGCGAGGTCAACACAAATTGAGATGAATAATAAAAGCATTTAGTGTCAACCGGGGTCATTGTGATTACGGGGTAATTTGTGACAGGCTAATTATTATTAACAAAATACAAAAAATGTTTTATATCAAAAGAGAATATTGTTCTCTCAATATACTGATGAAGTTTGAACTAAAATGATTAAAAATTTGTTATTGTTTTTTGGGTTAACCGGTTGACCCTAAAAATATATCAAGATTTGAAACTGATTTGACTCAGATGTCCAATTGTTCTATTAAATGAGTTCTAGTTAATTTAGTCATAGTTTTTAATTCATTTAACAATTTAAGGAAGTCTTTTTTATACAACTTTTTTATAAAATTTTCTCACTCTCTACAGAAAGATCTGTTTAACATGCACAGAAACAACTTTTAACAATACCATTTTACGATTTATCTGTTTGAATAAAAAAATTTTTCTAGAATTCTACCGGAAATGGTTTTTCAAATTGAACGCGTATCTGAGCAATCACCTTAACTACATTTCAAACTGTGTTCCAACTTTGCAAAAGCTGACAGCTTTTCAATAATAATCAAGTTTTGGACAAATTAACTTGATTACAATTAATTTGAACGGAAAACTGGTTAAAGTGTTGAATGTGAATACGAGGGGCATTATTTATTAATTGATAGCTTTATGGTGTATTTAACTGCATCAAAGAGATATAGATAAAAAAGGATATGTTATAAAAATATAATAACGTGTTATTGGTATAACTTGCATAACTTATTTCTAGACAAGTGGATTTCTATTTATATAAAATGATTTGTGCGCTTGAACGTCTCTTCAGACGCTCCGCGTTATAATTGTTTAGTAATCTCTTAACTTTGTTTGTTTTTACTTTCATTACAATACGCTTAAGTTTATGCCGTACCTGCCAACTAAACGATATTAGAACAATTATGGAATTATGGAATACGAATTTAGGACTCAAGATTAAGCTACCAATAGGCGTGTAAAACGTGGCTAAACAAGAATTAACACTACGATCTATCTGACTATTGTTCACCGTAAATCTTGTCCTGTACAATTTTCTCTAACAAATCAGAACTTTTCGAGCGTGTTTTCAATCTCAAAACCAGCATGAAACACAAATCTCAACGTTTCACAAAATATGATGCTTTCGTTCTTTTTTGTTCCCGTTTGCAAATTTTCTCAGTGGATTAAATTTCGTTAATCACTATCAATCTCTGGTTATAATTTACTTCTGAAATACAACGGATCGTTCAAATTCGCGCAATCAAATTACCGCGGAAAGAATCGAATACACACAGTTCGATGAATTCAAAAACACTCGAGCTGATTATGATAAGTTACCCCGATCATCGACTATTTAAATCTGTTAACAAAGATATCTCAATTTGGAAGTAAAAACAAATAACTACTGGATAATTTTGTGTCGTGCGACTATTTATTATTACAATCACGATGTTGCTTCGCAAGACCAAGTTCGCAATTACATTATAATAGATGTGGGCCAAAGAGTGCACAGTCCACTTTACACCCGTCTCAACTTGTCTGGCGCGATCCCAAACGTTTGGAGCTAAGTAACATCAGTGATATTACATCGCACATCCAGAATTAAAAAAAGAAAGGAGAAAAAATGTCTACATCCACAAGTCATAGACAACGAGACTTTGAAATTCAAAAACAATAGTTTCTAACTAACAAAAAGTTTCCTATCAACTTTTATTATACCGCGGTAGTTAAGGAGCCCCGCATTATTATCTCGCCTGGAATCTGCATTAACGATCAGAGTAACTAAAAGGCTCACCTAAGTTGAGTCTTGTTCCCCGGGAAGACAATGCCCTGCAAGTTGAGCAGGTGGAACTCGGCCCTATCCTTGGAGATCTGTCGCATGGACCTCCGTAGTTTTTTGGTGACAGTCTTTGAAACGTTCTCTCTCGCCTCGTTAGTAAGAAATCGCGCGGTGATCGACGCGTAGCACTCAGGCACAAAGTACTCTTTGATCTGAGAGTCGCGGTATCGAGCCAGCCTGGGTCTCGCTTCGGCGATCGTGTCGTCCAGCACGAGGGAAAGCTCGCGCACGGCCTTGGACATGATGGTGTCGCCTCCGACGAGCCTCGTCGAGGCGGGTCTCAACGCGAGCATGCCCACCGGCATGAAGTTCTTCGAGTTGACCGTCTTGTCGGCCGGCTTGATCTCCTCCTCGTCGTCATCGAGGAAGTGGAAGTCCCTATCCTCGCGCTTCTTAACCGACTTTTCTTTTTTCAGCCAGTAGTCCTGCAGCTGGTGGACGTCGCTCGCGAGGTTGGGCAACGAGTGGAGGTGCGGCCTGCTGTCAGGATAGAACTGGGCCTTCACCCCCAAGCTCTTCAAGGCCGCGTTATCGATGGGCGCGACGGCTGCTGGACGTGCCGGGTGGACGACGTGCGAGCTGATCAGGTTCGGCTCGCTCGACCTCAGCTCGGCCTTTACATCCAACCAGAGCCACAGGAACCGGCCCGAGAGCATCTCGAACTTGTTCGCCATGGTGATGATCTTGCGTGCGTTGCTGAGGTCGCAGGCCAACACGAGGACGTTGCCGCTGCCCCCCTGTTCCGCGATTCTCCGCAGTCTCAACCTCAAAGTCTTCTCGTTTGTTGGCAGATGGATGATGGTCCGGGGCGTCAGATTAACGCGCGATTGCAAAAGATAGTGGATCGGTAGTAGGGTGCTGTCGACGAGCAGGGTGAAAGCGTGCCAGTTCGCTTTGTGCATGAGCACGGCCGCGGCTGCTCCCATCTCGCGGGCACTCGTACCCAGCCGCGTCTCGAAGCGTCTCTGCTTACCCTGCAGAAAAAAAGCAGATTGTCATCTCAAGATGGAATGGACTGAAAAGTGCAAGATTGATTTTCTAAGAGAAACTGAAACAAATTTTCACTGTATCAAGAGAGAAAAATTTTGTGAGGATGAGAAAAAAAAGAACTATTTGCTCCGAAGATGTATGTAATGTAACTCTCGGCTGGGTTCTGATCCCGGTGGCAAATCCCACAGAATCTTCGGCACGATGTAAAACGAGAGAACGGAAGTTGAAGTTTTTGCATATTTCCTCCGAGGAGTTTTATCGTCGGTTCATGTCCGAACATCTTTCCGATAGAGATTTGAAAAATTGGAAAAGATGTGGTTTATAAAATTGTGACACGAATTTTGGTACAGGATTTTTGGGGAGTTCAAAGTTTTAACGATGAAGGAATTATTGACTATCGCATTTTAACACTTTTTTCTCCCTCACTCTCTCTCTCTTTTTTCTCGGTGCAAAACGATGAATTTTACTGTTAGTTACGGCTTATACGCTTGAATGGCAAATGGGACTGAAAAAAAGACGATCCAGCGAGGGAAAGAACGGGGCAAAACATTTTTCTGCATGACAATGCTTAACTGCCCATCGTGGAGAGCGCCAAGGAAATTATTTGTTCACTGGTCTATGCAATTTTCCTGCACGCTGAGTATTCATAGAACTTAGTCCCTTCAAATTATTATCTTCCCCGGTAATCTCGCCACTCTCAACTCATATTCCAAATGGATATTAATTTTCGTTACTGAAATTGAATTATATGTCTAAGCTGTCAGAGAATCATTAACAATAGAACAAGCCGATTTTCTATTTGTTAACATTAAAATGAAACTTACAATGGTATTTATTTGTTATTCATCCTTCAAGTGTACAAGTGTTCAAACTCAATTTCACAATTTTATTCGAAAGAAGATTTCTTCTTGCTTACCCTTAAAACGTATGTCTGATCAGATGTAATTTCATTTTCAAACGTTGACGATTTGAATAATTTATAAAGTTCTACGATTCAAATGATGAGTTACAGAATTTCAAGTTATGAAAAATGTAATAATTAGATTCCCAGTCGCATTTCTTTTCTTCTTCTTTTTTTTTTTTTTGATTTGTACGTCAATAAATTGATTCCGTTCCTGTGATGCAAAAATTTTACATTTAATTAAAGTATTTGAAATGAGCAGAATGGTGATCGTGAATTCATATAACTTGTACCGATGAATAATTCATTGGGACCCGTCGGCTAATTCTTTACTTCTGTATTTTACTGACTCGAATTTTTTGATTTGACATCGTATTAATCCCTTTGTTGCAAAATAAAACGTTATTGACATCATTAACCTGAAAATTCATTTTGATTACTTTTCTTGTCACGTTTGGGAATGATCAATAGGCAAATTTACTTGCAAATTTTTCACTTGTCTTTGTGTAAATTGTTGACTTTTTTTCGTATACACTTTTCGAATTTTTAGTCAGTTCTATTTGGGATTGGAATATAAAAACATAATAATTGCACTCCAATTCCGATGAACCGTTCGAGCCTGTACAGTTTCATATTGACCTCATGCTCCTCGTTAGTTTATCATAACCAACAAACAAAAAAAGTTACCAAAAAAGTTGCCTCTACGAAACAAAGTTTTACAACACAAAAATAAATAATAAAAATGCTGCGCGCAGTTATATAACAAAATCGTAGTTAATTATTTGCACGATACACGAACTCGGAATAATCCGGATTATTTGTGATATTTGAAAACTTGATAATCGGCTTTGATTTGTTTCCGATTCGGAACTCGGATTCGAACCACGGTACATCGTGAACGGGAAGAATCTCATTTCTGAATGTTTTTGTCACTTGATCGTTTAAGTGCGCGGTAATTTTGATCAGCGCGAAAATTAATTACTAACATTGTTCACCCATCGGTAGCAAAAAGTGCATAATTATGAGAATCACACTCAATCAAATTCACAAATCGAACCGTTGAATTTCAACAAACCCAATTATCCGTCACCGGGAACAATAAAATTTTTGCATCGTCAATTTGTTTAATGCCATTTCATTCTGTGACATACGGCGGTGAATACAAAATATAATAATAAATAAAATCATATTTGGTTAATTGCAACGGCGTTCTTGGGGATTACAGAACAGAATATATACGATATGTTTATTAAAGCTCTGAAACAGATTTTACATGTAATACTGTTATGCACCGAGCGAAAGTATCAAAGCTCTTACCGCAACCCAGTCGGTTGCCACTAAAAAACAATGCTTTTACCACGCACAAAGGCATGGGACTTTTTGTTTGTTTGATTAAATCACACAAGATCTTATGTGACATTAAACAGAACTGCTGCACTTCTTTGCCCGGCAGATGAGAGGATTTTTCATCTGCGTGAAATGAAATCCTGCGTACTTTTCTGATTCATTTTTTTTGCACATTATTTTTGTTATCATCGTCAAAGTAGCAATTTATCACAAATTTTATCAAACTCTTCCACAAACAGGGAATTGGGATGTTAATCTATGGAAATTTAAAAAAAAAACTTTCTCTTCTTTCATTTTCAGCTTTTGAGGAAAATTTCAATCAAGACGTGAATAAGTGGGACGGTGGGAGTGAGGAAAAAGTTATTTTGGACTGCTGAATGAAAAAAAACTGAGATAAAACAATGAGTATTTGAAGAGGCCAAGTTGAATATCAATATGAGGTGCATTTGTTTAAGAGATGGTTCGAATAGAAGCTATATAAATATATACAGTGCCTTTGACGTCTGAACACTTTTGCAATCGAACAAAGTAAACTTAGACGCTTGAAGATCGACAGAGGAATATAATAAGCAGTGGATTTAATTTTATTATTATTTCGCGATAACAATTGATTTCAATTAGTCCACGCTTGATTCTTCATCATACATAAATAAGTAGAACGTGAAATTCAACTTGAATTATTTTCAAGACAAAGTTCGCTTCGATTATAATTTCTTTTTTCGTTAGCATTTGCGTAAATCGTGCAACATTCTGGCGTCGGTGACGCGTCACCATCAATAAACTTCACCCTCTTTTTTCGGTCCAACAAATAAATATCGTTCTTTGGATTGTCATGCTTGAAATATTTTTCACAATTGAAATCAAACCATAACCACAAAATTTACACGATTCATTAAACTGCACAATTTTTAAATTGTGCTCTTCGGTAGAAATAAAATTACTTGAGCGAAGAATATAATAAAATTTCGAACGACTGATTTTAACTTTGAACTTACGGATTGTCGAAATACAACACGACTGACGTTTTGAAATTTTAAAGCTCGTTGAATTAAAATTGTAACGTTTTAATTACATCAATAAAATATGATGTTGAAATGAATTAAATCAATAATGCCCATATACATTTCATATCATTTTTAAGTTAATAAAATAATTATTCTTTGATTTGTTTCATCACAATCATTTGTAAGAATCAATTCGGTTGAAAATAGTACGTTTGAATTTACCTGTCGTAAAAAGTCTTTGTGCGTGTTGGGTATCCAAAGTGTGGGCATGTTGAGGGAAGCCGCAGCGGTGACTAAGAACCTTGCCGCTGAGCCACCTCCGATTATAAGGCTCAGGACGGTTCTACCGTTCTCGATATCAGTGCAGAATTTGTTCAACAGTGACAGGGGGTACGAGAGGGAGTCCGCGGAGACGGGAGCGCGTGCCTCGATGTACGACAGCTCGAGCTCTGTCTTGGAAGACTCGAGCCGCGCGTTTTCCCAAGCCTTCTGGACGTCGAGCTTGAGGGGCGCCTGGGACTGCGTGAGGCACACGGCCACGCGCCATGATGCCTTCGCACGCGACTTCGCGGCTCTCGCTGTTTTGTTGGCCTCTGCTGTGCAGGTTACAGGTGAACTTACAAAAACTCCCAGTAAAAGAGCCACGATCCCTAAGAAAGAGCCGTGCATTTTCCCACCCTCTTGTTGTCAGTGCGGCTCCTTTCTGACTAGCTCCTTTGTGTTTTCGGATCTACATCTTCCCCGACGTACTGAAATCATACAAGATCATGAACGTTAATTGCTTTGCTACTAAGTCTGAAAATCGTTAGGAAGATTACCGAATTTGAATACAGATATAAATAACCAAATTTATTACACGCTGGTTACTACAATAATTTTAACCCGGATTCAAAATTCGGATTAAATAATTTCAATTCAAATTTACACTTCTGAAGGGATATTGTTTTAGTTGGCATAGCCATTTTAAATGTTTAATCATATTTTTTTAATTTGTTAGAACGAAATTGTAGAATAAAAGTGATGAAGTGAAATGAAAATGAAAACGAATCGTCACACGGAAAGTATGAATATACTGCTGTTTTTTGAGCGAACGCTTTTGCCATGAATTGTAGAGAATATTTTTATTTTAATAACAGTTAAAACGACGATCCTGGTATACCTACAAAATGTGTTCAAACATTAAATGACATTAATCGAATTTTTCATCGTTTAACCGCAACTTGACAACGTACCGCAAATCAATTTCTATAACAGAAAAACATCAGGATTATATTTCAAAATAAAAGAGCTGTTTCTCGTTTTATCACGAATACCACTTTTTAATATTTCTCTAATATAATCTATATTGAATATACGAAAAAAAGTTTCCAAAAGTTGTTAGTTACATTTTTTGTTATATTCTTTTTAATTTGCCATGTTTACATCTCAAATTTGTAAATTACAAATTTAAATTTTAGAAATTACTATAAAATTACATAAAACATTTTACAATCCTTAAAACAGAAAAGTAAAAAAAACGTTTTTGCTAGTTAAAAAAGTAGCAAATATTTTTTGGCATGAATGAGAAAACCTCAATTAGAGGTATTCAAATGCTATACCAACACTTTTTAACGCCACTGTGTGGAGTGTTTTTCTAATTTCGACTGTCGTGGAAATTATGTAAACGAACTGGGTGCAAAAAGGGAAGAGAAAACTGTTTTATCGCTATCGGTGTTGACTGTTCGCGTGGTATTGACAGCATATCACTACGCACCTGGGAATATGGATTAACACGCTTTCTGAATATAACAACCGCCGAATCCACTGAAACCCATGTCCTAACTTTGACTCCATACTGGCATCTTTGCCAAATTAAACGAATAATGCCTATTGAATTCTCACACATATGCTGTTTGCGAAACGAATCAGAGATAATTATACAAAATAATCAAGAGGAAGAAGAAAACTGAAAAATATAATAAAATATATAATAATAAAAATGAAAAAAAAAAAATTAAACAAGATTTGAACAAAATTGTATTTTTTCAAATGTATGTTTTCATCAGTAAACTTTGTACGAGAGAACGAAAATTCCCAATTGACATTTATCATAATGTAGTTTTGTCAAGATTACCCGAATCATCGTTATGTGACCGTATCGAGTCGACATCTGGCTATATTTATAAAAGAGGTTTTCAGATAGATGTGTCCTCGGGGATGTCGTGTCAAGTGTTATAATAACCTTACGTAACATATTGCATCTAAGCCACGGGAGCCGAAAAAAGTCAGGCGTTTATGTTCTTATACAAACGTTGATCATAAGCGATAACTCAAATTTTTACACCTGGTATTAAATTGCTCAAATGAAATTGTTAAGTTTTTTTTGTCCTGGTACAAATTTTGTTCCAAATCCAATTCGATTTTGTTCCGAAACAAATTGATTTGAAATTAATTAGAAAATAGGATCTGTTAGGTACATATCAAATGGGATCGCATTAACTTCATTTATCGATAATCTTACTTTATGCTAAGTTAATCAGAGTAAGGTATGTGGAAGCCAAATTAATCGCAAGTGTAACAGAAATTCCAAAACCCGGAAGTGAACTCGGAGTGTCGTTGTCTCAGTTTTTAAGTGTTCTGGTAATTGTTTTCCGATCTTTACGACTTCGAAGCCGCGTGACGGCCGTTTAAGTCTTGAGTCATCAAAAATAAAGAAATAAAAAATCGATCGAACAAATTTGAAATAAATGAAATAAAAAAAAATCTGAAACACGAACAAAAGGGGCAAGAAAATTGCTGATCAAAAGTGAAACCCGTGGAGCAGTTTATAATAAATGTACTCGAAAAATAAGAACATTTTTTTTTATAGAATTCATGATCGCTTTACGTTCAAAGTACTCTCGAGATATCAGCCGAAAAACATACACGTATTACATTGTTTGGGTGAATCGCTCATGCATGTACGCTGAGTGTACTTTTTTTTGTATTTTTCGCATTTCAGCACTCACAAAATGTAATAATTCGAAAATAATAAGCTCACGCAATTGGAACGTACGCTTTTTGTGCCCTTTCATTATCACACGTCCGTTTTCATTGTTTCGATTTGCCCCTGTGATATTCCTATAACTGATGACTCATAAAGTTGATTCCCACTTTTACGATCGAATCAAAAAATATTGCATCAATTCAAACGAGTAGATTCTTATGTCTGACTTAACCCTGGCTGAACTACTGTGAGCAGCAGAAAAAACTTTTCATCGATAATTGGAATAAGTTTTTGCCTCAATTTTTTTAGTTTAACTATACAGTAGATATTTTCAAAGTGTTACAAATTAACTATAGTGAATCACAGCGTAAACCCCTGAATGTTTCAGTGGTCGGTAACTGCAGCGAAACAAAGTAAAACAAATGTGAGCATTGCCGGGCGTTAAAAACTGTGACGTGTAAGGTAAAAAAAAAGATTGAAAAGCACTGTTCCATTCTTCTCGCGCACAAGGTTCGTTTCAAGACTTCAAATGTTGGGTGCATGTGTGCATGTATTAGTATATTTACAATAGAAATATATCATTTCTTTTGTGGCGCTACGGCAAAGGCAAAACAGAAACTTGTATCAACCTCATTGTTATGTCTATGGAAAAAAACTGTCTACCACGTGGAAATCGTTAGGTGTATGAAAAAAAATTACCCGACGTCGCAGAAAAGAATTACAAAAACTCGGTTTAAATTGGCAGAGACAATTTAAATTCAAAATGATGGAATCTTTAAATTGAACCCTTTGTTAAAAATGTATCATTTTTTTTGTTTCTGGTTCGACGAAATATGATGCCCCGGTCTGTTTGGCATTTTGTGTAACCAAATATGGAGACGATTCAAAATATGGAATGAACAAACTGGAGGAACCAAAAACTAAATTCATTGATAACTCAATCAACAAAGTTTAAAAAAAATTCGTATAAAAACGGAGAATTTGTATTAAAATGGATACAGTTTTACTTTTCAATTTAATATTGTATGATAGATTTAAAAAAACACCCTGGTTGTAATTTAATTTTTAGTAAGTAAATTTAATTTTTTACTCGAAAGAAAAAAAATGTAGTAGAATCTCATTATTCAGACTATTTTATAGACGGCAGCGTCAATTTTAATTTTCATAAAATATCTTTGTCATGAAACCTGTATTATAATAATGGATTTTCAATGCACTTTATGTAATCGTATAGCGAATTTCTTCCATCAAACGACGTTTTTGAATTAAAAATAATGCAGAAGTATCTTGATATTGAAATTCAAATTATATTTTACAAGTTGGGTTGAAGAAAATTTCATCGAAGCTTTTACCTGAAGCCATTAAAATTTTCAAGACGATTGATAACACCTTCGTACGGGTGCAATCGATCAATCGCGAATGTAAAAAATCCTTCTTCGGATCGACGAATGCCTTCCGTGAAGTCGCGCCGTGATAAATCTCCAATCATTACTACAATTATCAAAATAAATGGCGGGTTGCAAAGTGCAGCCGACTTGCGTAACTTTTGCGAACATCGAAAATCTGCCCTCACTAACTGATGAATTTGTCGAGTGAAAAATTGGCTGCCGCAAGTGCCACAGAAAACCCCTTGAAACTCGCGCGAAAAATTATAGAAAAGCACGGCGTAAAATAAATCTTGAAATCTTTAACAAGTAACTTTATATTCAGATATTATATTTATAAACGGCAAATAAGCTTAAAGAAGTCTTCAAAGCCGAGATAAAATGGATACAAAAACTCCCACCTTTTGAAATTATAATGACAAAGTCTCGTGGAAGTTTTTTTTTCTCCTCTCCTATTACAAAAAAATGGGATACATTTCAGGATCCCGTAATGTTTTTTTGCCACGAAAGCGAATTGTCGGTCGACAGTAAAATCGTTGAGGTAAAAATTGTTCGATATTAGTTGTCTATTTCGGAGTAACACGGAAATACGAATCCCAGATTACATATTGCTCGGAGGCATAGAAATATTTATGGTTAAGTGTAACAGTTTCTTCTGTTTAGTTTTGCATTATTTACAAAACGTGTACAAAACATTACAAAAAGTAATGAACATCGAATCACTTAAGAAAAGGAGTTTTTTTTTTCTTGTAAAAAAAAATATATATATATATATATAAAACTGACATATAGAAATTTAATTGAATTTTTTGTACGTCAAGAAGATCTGAGAAATAGGGAAGTTGAAAAAGTAAAAATCGGTATGCGGTACACGTGGGTGATTGGGAGATTTTCGAACAGCCGGATAAATCAATAAGAGACGATGGTTATAACGAAAGGATTTGAGCTCGGGAATCACGATCCGCCATAGAGTATCGACGCGGCTTCTAAAGAGATGTGCGGTTTTAAAAAACGATGATGAGAAAATTTTTTTCCACCAACGCGCCCTGACCGTCAGTATTTGTGCATCTCAGGAATGCAATATCTGAAGGTATGAGTGTATTCAAACAGTCGCGTTAAGATTTCAGATGTATTATTTATGAAAATCTGTAAAATCCCGCTCGTCGTTGGTTGGCTTACAATCCAAGAGGGGTGATATTCAAAAGAAGCACAATCTTAAAGGATTAACGATCGTTCTTGCTTTTCATCAGACAAGAGACTCATTCAATCCACCTCACGTGATCGCACTCAAGTATCCCCTCGTCACACATGTAGCAAATAAGAAGTCGAGTGTAACTTTCTAAAACTATGCAATTTTGTTGTAACAAAACGCGAGAACAAAATTGTTCTTAAACAAACAAAAATTCTAACGATAGAGAACAGAAAGGTTTCGCTTGATTTAATGTGGCGTTAATGTTTTGTTTCCCTTTTTTTCCGAGCAAGTTCCAGTACATTAAATTTCAATCTGAAAGTTTACGCTGAAAATAAATTGGAAACCATATTCATGAGTTTAGTGAATAACGTTATGGTTCTACTAGCAATCCTGTTTAGATCGGAAATCAGAAGTAGAAGTAAATTGAGTGTGCACTTAACTTTGAACTTAATCAATAATCACCGGACACTTAGCATCAGCTATATTGAAGTGTGAGAATCTTCTATGAGATCTTCATAAAAAATTGAAACTCATCATCTGAGATAAAATTATCGTTCAATTAATATTTGATTGATATATCTGTGGTGAATTGCAATAACCAGTTAAGTATACATGTAATCACTATGACATTAACTGGTTATTGCAATTTACCACAGATATATTTATTGACGTTAAAAATGCTGTCGATGGAAACAAAAATAACACGAAACTCGAGTGATTTAAATTGTTTTTTATCGTTATTTGTATTGCCGAGATTACCAAGCCAGTCCTATTGATTAAAAGTCTTGTTTTGTTTATTATTACTTGTTCTGCTTTGGATGTTGGATTAAAATTATAAATGACACTCTATTTCATGTCTTATGTTCACTCGACATGTAATAATAAAACGGCGATTAAAGTTCAATTATTTGCTGAATTGTTGAAAGCACGGTTTATTTATTGTTTCAAATCATCGGTTCGCCTCATCGAACGACATTCAATCGAATTCTAGCGCATTAATTATGTTATGATAGCTGTGAAAATCGTAGCGAACTATATTTACTCAAAAATCACAATTATAACAAAAATCATAATTATAAACATTCAAGTGTTGCTGTAGCATTTTTCAATAAAAAAATCATTGAGCCTTTTCAAATGTTGTTCAGAAATGTAAATGAATATAAATTTTTCAACGTCACGAAAAATTTCAATGTGAAAATAAAATTTTCGTATAGAAAAACCGAAATGTTTTTTATATACAGAAAGAATCATTTAATTTTTTTTCTTTTTGCATATGTATGACACGGTTGAAAAGTACCCTTATCGAGGAATGATAATCATCACGGCCGAAAAGATTACGATAAAGAAAAGGCAAGAAGCATGATCTTTCAGTAAATTAAGAGTCGAATCAACGTTAACAAAAGACACAATTATTCGAGAGTTCGCAACAAGTGAATAGGAGCGGTAATTGCAGCTTAGGGATGCTGTACAATCCTTGCAAGCCTTGTTGCAAGCTATAAAACAAGTTCTGCATTTTCGTATGAAAAAATTATCATTTCAATAGCAATCCAAATCATTGGGTTGTCTCGCAAATGCAAAACCATTTTGTTTGTTCGCAAACGTTGAAATCAATGAATTTCTAGTGTAAAATTCCTGTCATCATGAACGATCAAATAATTCTTCTTAACAAATGAGAATGTTTGCTCGAATGTAAAAAAACCAATAATTAAAAAAAATGGAACAAGTACTTTTATAATTTTCATTCTGAAAAAAAAGTGAAAAATAATTTAAAAAAAGTATATTGTTTATTTTTTATACAAATTGTACAATAGAGGCAGTTGGAGTAATTGTGATAATGTTGGGGTAAATGTGACACTCAACTGACTTTGCTATTGAAAAATAAAATTCCTTTGGTTTTAGGTAAAATCAAATTCAAACATTCAAATTGTATTATTAACATTTAAATTTTATTTATATTGGGGTTTAACATTTAAACCCCAGCTGGGGTTACAAATAAAACAGGTCTTCAGGTTACATTAACCCTGTAAGTACGGACGTTGCAATATTGCAACATCACAGTTTTCAAAATCATCTGATTTCAAAACCGCAAAATCGCTAAAAAATTTGTTGTTCATAATGAATGAATCTTAAGATAAATAAGTAATAAGTAAGTAATTAATGATAAATAAGGAAAAATTAAAAAGCAAAAAATAGACTCCGTCCTTAAAGGGTTAACTCATGTGTACAAAGCGTGACTGAAATCGGTTTGCGTTGAAAGTTAAGTAGTGCGGTCTGACGTTCTACAGGCACACGAGCCATCCTCTTCTCTATTGTAAAATGCACAAATTGTGTATCACATTTCACCGAATTGTGAATTGCAACAAATTCGAGCAATTATTGTCTAATAGCCAAAAACAATTATCTTAAATTGAATTCACGGGAAATTGGTTTTGCAGCTATTTTACAATTGCAACTGACCCTCAAATTATTTACCGCTATATAATTGGATCAAGCATTGGATCTGGAATTTAATCTTAAGAAAAATACAAATTTCAGCAAAGGAATTTTACAATTTGTTATAATTTTCACCGGTCGATTCAGAGTCGACCGAGTATGAAACATTATGCAATAAAATTATGAAAAAAAAAAGACAAGCCATAAAACTTCAATGTTTGATCGTTATGAAAGGGTATTATTTGTTCAATCAAACGTTTTATATCTTTGATTTTATATTATTTACAATGAGGAATTTATTGATTCGCTGCGAACACTTGACAGAGTTTACATATTAAGCTCCGATGATTCTTCACAGTCTTCGATCTCTATTGATAGATCATTTTATTATTTCGCGATATTCCGATTCAATTGAAAAAGTTCCCTGCGTTCATTGTCATGTTACTTAAGGTTATTTGCGATTTGATAAAAAAAATCCTTCAGAGAAAACCGAGTTTTACCTTATTTTCAACCAAGTTTTTTTTCGCATTTCAGCGAAGCCACAAAAGTTTACTTACAAATAATAAATTCTCAAAAACTCAACTTCTCTTAATCACTTCATTGATCATTAATTCCATACACACTTTTTTTTGCCTCACTACTAATATTATTTTAATTCCAAAAAATTAAAAAATTAACAATCAATATCTATTCTATAAAATGTTTAAAGGGAAACAAATTTAGCTGAGCTACAATATGAACAAGATAATTCGAGTAAAAACTTGTAGCTCGAACTATTAATTAAGCTAAATCACGTAACGAGGGTTATAATTATCTTTTCGGTGGAAACCATTAATCTAGGTTTCGTAGCGTTAACACGCAGTTCTTACAGAAACGAGCCGTTTTACGGAATTTCGTATGAAGTCATATCATAATATTCATCATATCGAGACCCAGCAAAAAATATCCACAGACATGTTATGCATGTAAAAAGTTAAAAAAATTCAAATGGATTTCACGTAACGCACAAAGATCCAAAGCGCAGTAGGAATTTGGCGCGACCAGCTTCGGTATCTCTGCAGGATCAGTTTTTTCGGTATATAAATGGTAAAACGTATTTAAACTTGAAAAGTACATTCAAACTTGCGAGACCTTCTCTTTTATGTGACAAATCTGCGGTAGTTCCGCCACTCATACAATATTGAAACGTAACTTTTTGGTTACCTTAAACAAGAGTTTTAAATGAAATTTCAAAAGGTAAATAATAATGTTTCTGTTTATCTTCAGATACTTTTCTTTTCCTTTTTTTAAGAAAATAAATTACAAAATGAGCTGTTTCAACTTAGTTCGTTGCGACCTCTTTTATTATAACTGTTTATCGGAGCAGAGACAAATCGAACATTTACGTTACCGTGCATTTCTGAGAGCGTCTTCTGACAAAATTTTTCTTGGACCTGCCATATAAAATCGGCGGAAACGAGATTATTTTAAAATTTCAAACTAATTGTGAACAGTTCACAGAAGGAAAAGAGTGAAAAGAATCTTTGAACAAAAAGAGGTACGAAGGAGAGAGGGCAAAGAGAGACTGAAAAAATAGCGCCAGATGAAAAATTAAACGTCGTCAGTTTAGTCCAATTCTGGCAAAGTGTTGGAAAAGCCGCGAGCAAAATAAGGACTACGTAACAGAATCGACAGCGATGTGAAATTTACAGCGTCGCACCTCCGGGGCGATGTGCGTTTTCGCAAATTCGGGGAGCTATTATTTTTGCCGTCGCAGCCCCGTTACGTAAAATTTACACGACCAATAAATTCGTGTAACGAATCTATTTTTATCGGCTTAGAAACAAGAAACACGAAAATGGCCAAGTTCTCCCCAAAAGGTTAGATGAAAAGTCGCAAATATGACAAAACGGCTCTTAAACTAAAAGTTGTTTTCAGAGAGGAATTTGAGAATTCAATTTCTTTTTTTACGTCGAATATAAATCTGCGCGATGACTATAGGAGGAGATAAACTTTTACGATTAATAAATAGTTGTAAAAGTTGTATATCGGACGTAGATGGCGACTATTAAGAAGCAGTTAGCATATCAGGAAGGACCGACGAACCTGACAACGAATTTTGATTGAATTTGTGACTTATGGAGTGGCAACGGCGACGTTTGTTTTGGTCAACTGATTCTCATCGGCATAATGAAATAGCGCAACTTCGTTCGAGCCATTCCAACATTGCCAGCCAGCCAGAGTTATGCGAATTTAACAGTTGCGAATCTTGGTATTAATCCAAACCAGTTAAGTTATTTAGTCAATGCCCCCGTAGGTTATTGTCAAAACAACCGAGCCGAAACGTTGAAAACAATTTTTCATCGCGGACAAAACCGTAATTGCAACCGCGCGTTTTGTTTTGGACGACCAAATTAAAACAGCCACTTGTGTGTTGGCATTATGCGAAGTGCACCCGACCCGCGTCACCTCGGCTTCATTAATAATTTATCAGAAACAAGTCAATCCGGACGACTATAACTGTTCACGCTGCCAATCAGCAAATTAGCCTTTCGATAATTTAGTCCCCTCCCCTCCTGTGAGAACAAAAACGGAGCCAAAGACGAACGTAAGTTGATCAAGTGCTACATTGGAATTTATCGTCGAAAAGTTTGGGTGCCCAACGGAAAAGTTAATGAGAAAGTAAAATTCATCTTGACAGGGGAAAATTTGCGCCAAGCTTTATGTCTCGCGCAAAAAACCAATTGCGATATGCAAAGTAATTCCGAGCGATCGTGGTGCACTTTCCGACGTGCGAACAAATTCATAGTCACGCACTCTCCGCACTCTTGGACTGATTCTACCACTGATTCACCCCGGGCTGATATCTGTCACAGTTTTTTAATCAGAGAAACACATTAGCTCCAGCCACTCCTCTCAGACTCGCGTTGCTAATTATCTCATCTTTTTTACAGTCGGCGGACCATTCATTTCAAGTCAAACTCGCCATCTCAACTCTCCGGGAGATCATTTGAAACTTGACAAATCATTCTTGAAATGAAAAATCTATCAACATCATTCTCTTGGACAGAAAAATTAGATCTCAACTATGAAAAAGGACCGATCTGCACTACTTCGAACCACACAATTTCCACGGGAGCAAAAAATTTGTCACAATTAACGGGGGAGAATAGATCTGTGAAAGTTGACCTTTAGGGTTGATTTTTTGGGGGTTGATTTTGTTAATTTTGAATAGTTTCACGTTTGGGTTACCTGTCTGTCGGCTCGAGGGGCGAAGATGCACTCGGGTCGGAGGTTGGAGGAGCGCTCGGGAGGCTGCTTGTCGGACACGGCATAGCCACAATCGATCAAGCGACGATGGTTATTGGATGGTGCAGACGAACTGGTTGGTGCACTAGGTGGCTCGGTCGCGGGAGCGCGAGATAAACGCTCACTCGTACTCGCGCGGACGTCCCGTCCCGTGAGAGACAGCCATTTTCGGAGATGCCCCTCCCTTGCTAACGCTTCACCCCTATACACTGCCTCGTACAAATACCCACCCTTTTATCGCTCTTCCCACGTATGGGTATGTGCGCGCGTCTATGTGTCCGTTATATATACACCTTTGACGTGCGCACTTGCCAAGACACTTTTCGTACCCGACGCACACACGTCCCTTCTTCTTTTTTTATATTTTTTTCGTTCCTAACCGTAAGAGTATACAAGTGCACCTAAGCCCGATCGAACTTTGAATTGCGCGCTTTCCAACTAGCACTTTATTGTCTGGAGCAGAAATCGTCCCGCTTTTGAAAAGCCTCCTCCCCTAAGGGGACGATTTTTCGCCTCCTCTCATCGTCCTTTTATCTCGGATGTTTTTTTTTTTTTTTTTTTTTTTTTTTTTTTTTTCTAAACTCACTCTGCTTTTTGTTGCTCTCGTTTATTATTTTACGCCCCCACCGATACTCGACCGTGCATTTTATTTCAATGGTAATTGGTCCTGGCTGGATTTTCTCGTACTTAAATTTATCCTCGGAGTCATTGATGACTTTCCTCTGAGTTGGCGTTTTTTTTTTGGTTTTTATTTTTATTTTACTCTTTTTATGAGTGATGAAGATTGAAAAGTTTAGTTAAGATTTTTAAAACGCAGAATTCTTCTCACAAGTTTCAGTTTTATCGGTTCCTCCAATTGGCTTCTGTTTGTACGTTTTGTGAAAATCGATTTTAACAAAATTGTTTGAACTGAATATGATGCAAGGGAAAAATTGTATAATTATTGGGAAAGTTTACATATTTGTTGGCACAATAAATATACTACGGATGAAATAAATATTTCAGTGATTCAGTGATTGGTTATTAAATTACTTCAGTCAAATGATAAATCGGCAATATTAATTTGAAGGTATTATTAAACGGTTTATTTATATACAATTCGAGTTCAAATTAAAATGAAATAAAAGCAATATAAACAATTTTTTATGTTCGAATTCAATCTTTTTTTATTTATATTTATTATATTTTAAATTATCAACATTTCATTATTTATTTTTATGAATTTATGTATTCAAATATATAATTATTTCAAAATTTTTTCTATAACAATCTTATTTTTGATATTTACGTTTCATATTTTCTTCTAAAACTTTGAATCTTCCATTAAAATTTTATTAATTTCCTTTTTTTTAATTTGTTAAATATAAATTTTATTAACATTGAAACGATTATGTTGTACTTAAAAAATTACTTTAAATTGATACCAAATACAAATAAATTTTCTTTGAGATATAATTTACAATTGGTAATTTAAGTCAATTCATTGAATCTGCATTTTTTGAACCGTAATGTAACTAGATCCTTAAAGTGCCATCATCCGTCTAATTTCATGTTAGCCAACTAAGAAAACCCAAAACTCCCACTAACCACAGCTGTGTATGGTCTCGACAATGCGCCACCTGGAGTAAAATTTCTTTCTTCGCCTTTGATGTTCCTGTCAACCATGAACTCAGTGATGATTAGACCAATATGGAAGGACGGTTACGATAAGAGGCGCATTGAATAAAAAAAAACATAATAAATTGTTGAGGCAACCGCTAAGCCACGATGTCGGATTATTTAAGATCAGCTTTCGGTTACTTGAACGCGGGCACAAATTCCAACGATTACGTTGGTCAGACGGTGGAGATCAACAATGTCAAACTTCGGGTGAACAGGCTACTTGCCGAGGGTGAGTCTGTCAAATCCGCCTACCAATCTTCTCTCCAATTCCAAATTTATCCTTTTAAAATTATTAAAATCGCTTCTGAGGGCCCGAATTTTTACTCGACCAACTGGGGATGATTTTTCAGAGGGCTTCTTGTTGCATGTCATGCTCGAGAAAAAGTCAATAATGCGAGTTTATTTGATATAGAACTCTGCACCCCCGAAATGTCAACTGGTCACTTGACAAGAACTGGTTGAACGAGCTCCGTTTTTAACTTGCGCCAGGGCTTTTAACAATCCATTGTTTTCACTTTTGATTTCATCATTCACCAGATCTAGAACAAAGAAAAGACCATTCATTGGTACAAAACGTATTTTAATTGGTCTTCTGATTTAGATCTATTATTATAATTTAAAAAAAGGTAGTTTAAGATTTAAGTTTTATAGAGATTTTTTCGCATTGTAATTTTTTGTTTGTTGTTTTTGTTATTATTGTTCTCTGATTGTAACAAATTGAGAAAGTTAATTACATTTTTTTCACCTTATCAGATACTTAATCAAAGATTAGTCCTGCTCTATCCTTATTCTGGGGAACGAGATTAATTATTTGAGATAAAAATATCAAACCGAAGATAAACGATCGATTTTAAGCGCAAAATTCATTGACATTTGTTTATTTCTCAAAGATAAATGAAATTTCAACTGTCAAAGAACATATTTATATTGATTAATTTTATTTTACAGGTGGCTGGGCGTTTGTTTTTGCAGCGGAAGATTTAGCCACTGGAAAAGAGTATGCCTTAAAAGTGAGTTCGAAATTAATTTCCATCAACCGAAAGGTTTACTTTGTTTTTTCGAAACTCAAACAATAGCCTTTCATCGTTTGTCTACTTTATCAGTGCTCAAACCATTTTTCAAATTCAATCACCAAATTCTAATAATGAATATTCCATCCATACTTGTTTCAAAATTACATTTTTTAAGTTTCAATTAAAATGCATACTTAAAATTTTTTCGCTGTAATCAGATATCTTTCTTTATCAGTTATCAATTCTTTTCAATTTAAAATTGTTTTGCCATTTTAAAAATCTTTCAATTTTCGTAGAGACTCATAGCATCGACGGAGGAAGCAAACCGCAATATATTACAAGAGATAGAATACCTAAAGAAACTCTCTGGTCATCCGAATATAATTCAGTACTACTATACTCAGCGATTAGAGCGCGACGAACCCAAGGGTTATGAGTATCTGGTCGTCACCGAGCTGTGCACCGGCGGTACGATTGCGGACCTCCTCAGAAACGTGCCTGCGAATTCCTTGAGCGTAGCTCAAGTTTGTAGGATAGCTTATCAGGCGACACGCGCTATCCACCACATGCACCAGTCCGACCAGCCGATCGCGCACAGGGATATCAAACTCGAGAACTTCCTGATTGGGTCCGACGGCCTCGTCAAACTCTGCGACTTCGGCAGTGCTACAACCCAGCACATCAATTTGGATTCGTCATGGAATGCAAACAAGCGAGCCATGCTCGAGGATCAGATGGCAAAATTCACTACTCCCATGTACAGAGCTCCGGAGATGATGGACACGTGGAACAACGAACCAATCGGCCCTTCTGTTGACTGCTGGGCCCTTGGATGTATCCTCTACACTTTAGTCACTTTAAAACATCCGTTTCCTGAAGGTGATTATCCGAAAAAATAAATAATCTTAGATGTTATTTTATCTTTTCACTTTGGTTTTTAAGTTAAAATAATTGTTGTTCCTTTTCTAAAATAATTATAAATATTTATAAATTGTTTTTCAGGCAATAAACTAGCAGTTCTTAACGCAAAGTACCCGCCGCTACCTCCGCACCCGCGCTTTAATTGTTTTCATGATCTCATCAAGGGGTGTCTACAGCCGTCGCCGAGTCAACGTCTCAACACATCAGCCTTACTCGAGCGTTTAGCAGCGATCGCGGAGTCGAACAATTTCGACCCGAGGGAACCGCCGAACGTGGAAGTGCTGGTGAAGGCGCCACCGCCGCGACCCGCTCCACCGCCCACATCAAGCAACACCAGCTCAACAACAGTCACTCCGCCGCAGAGACCTGCGCCACCGTCCAATTGTCCTCCTCCAAAACCAGCACCTCCTCCTGTCTCCAGGCCACAGATGCCTCCTCCACCGGCTGCGTCTGGCTCGTTTTTCGGCAAGTCTGGTTTCTCAGGGCTGCTGAAAAATATCAAAGACACGTCTAGTAAAGTGATGCAATCGGTGATGACTAAAACGGAGCTTGATGCGAGTTACATCACTTCTCGGATCCTGGTGATGCCCTACCCCGCGGATGGGATTGAAGCGGCTTACAAGTCGAACCACATCGAGGACGTGGCAGCGTTCCTGGTGTCCAGGCACAAGCACCCCATGAGGATCCAATTGTACAATCTCACGAGGGGCAGACCCAGTTACATGAGACATAACGTGAACAGACTTCCGGGCAAGAATATTGATTGTAGCTTCGCTTACGCTGTACCGGACTCGAACTCGCCCACGCTCGAGGCCGTTTTTGAGATTTGTAAAACAATTTGTGATTTTCTCGAGGAGAACCATGATAAAAACTTTGCTGTTCTTTATTGCTCAGTGAGTTACCTTTCTCTTTTACAATTACAATTTATTCTCATCCTCCTCGATCTTTAATTCTATTTTATTTGTTTTTAACATCTGGTTCTCGTTTCAGGATGGCCTCCACGGCTCAGCTCTCATAACCTGTGCATTGTTCCTCTACACAAAAGCCTTGTCCACTGAGAGGGAAGTAGTCTCGCTCTTTGGTGTGAGAAGAGGTCAGCCGGCCCAATTGTCGCCGGCGGACGTACGAATACTCAATTACATGGGGACCATAAGCAACGGAATTCTGCCGCACAAACTTCCTATGGTGCTTCATTCCATCACTATACAACCCGTCCCCTTATTCACCCGAGCTAGAGATGGATGTCGGCCTTACGTGGACGTGTACAGTGGCGGTCACATGGTGTACACCTCAAGGAACCCTGACTACTTTGCCATCAGACTGTACAAAATGATGGAGGGCAAGGTGACAATCCAGTTGTTCGATGTCGCGGTCCGCGGGGACATCACCATCGTTCTATTCCACGCACGACAGAATCTCGGTCGGATAATTGGTATCAAAATTGCATCTCTATACTTTTATTCCGGCTTCGTTTCCAAAGGAGAGACCACTTTGACCTTTGAAAAACACGAGCTCGACGACGCGCCGGAGATCGGCGGATCTTTCCGCGTCAGCTTGAATTTCAGTATTCCTAACAACCAAGAAGAAAAGATGAAGAACCTGGACAAAACGAAAGTATGCCCCTGGGAGGCTCAGTCGTCCCCTCGGCCATGTCCCTCTTCGCTTTTCGATAGCCCGATGGAGATGGACGAGATCCTAGAGCAATTTAAAAACGCTGGTGCCTTACCGAGGGAGCCGCCTCCGCGACCCGCGCAACCCGACCCAGCTCCCGAGGAGCACGAACCTCTAACGGAACCGGACGATCCCGAATCCGAGCCTGAGACGGTGCAGGAGGAAAACCTCGTTGAAGCGGATCTCCTTAATTTGGGATTCGGGGCTTCGAGTGAGAGCAAAGCTGCGGCAGGCTCGCAGAACCACCAGTCAAAGTTGGACATCTTCACCGACTCGCAACCAAATGATAGTGACCTTTTCGGTAATTTTGCATCGTTCACCCAAGCGCCTCCGACGACACCGCAGAACCAGAACAACTCCAACGATTTGTTTTTCGGTAACCAACCGGGTACCAATGCGAACGACTTGCTTTTCGGCCAGCCACCAAGCCAGCCGCAGGAACCCGCCAAGTCGAAAGCTGACATCTTCTTTGATCCCCTGGGGACAGCTAAGGACTTCCTCGGAGGTTGGTTGCCCAAGACGTCCTCGAAACCGGAGGAAAGCTTCCCGAGGAACTCGAGTGTGCCGAACTTTGCCGCGCAGACGAAGGAGAAGGACGCGTTTGCGAATATAACCGAGTCCATGAATGCCGGCTTGAACGCAAGCTGGAACGGGACGCCGCGCGAGGCCACGACACCGCAGTCCAACAGCCCTGCGATGGCCAGCACGCCCACTCATTCGAGCCCACGCACCAACAAACCCAACCAGGATAATCAAAACGCTGATTCTACCTCAAACAAAAATGCCAAGTCCGGGGATGTTTTCGGGGACCTACTGGGAAGCCAGGGGTACAACTTCTTCAGTTCACGAAAAGCCGACGAGAGTCCAAAAACGATCAATCAGATGAGAAAGAAGGAGCAGGCAAAAACCATGGACCCGGATAAGCTCAAAGTTGCAGAGTGGACGGAAGGAAAGCAAGGCAATTTGCGGGCTCTGCTTTGCTCGTTGCACACTGTCCTTTGGCCCGAAGCTGAAAGGTGGCAGAAACTGGAGATGCACCAACTTGTTTCTGCGGCGGATGTTAAAAAAGCTTACAGGAGAGCATGTCTTGCTGTCCATCCGGATAAGGTGAATAATTTTGTTCATACTTATAGATAATTTGATTTAATTTTGTCATATTGAAATTGTAATGATAATTGATGATATTTGCAGCAAGCGGGAACGGCTAACGAGGCCTTGGCTAAACTTATCTTCATGGAATTAAATAACGCTTGGAGTGCATTCGAGAACGACAAGACACAACAAAATCTATTTAGCTAATTCTATTTTAGCGTAATTGATACAATGAATAACTGTTTTATCCGTTGGCTATGTTAGTTTGCTGAGCTAAACGTTGAAGTGCAACGATAGAAAATCTATTCTGTAAGATAAAACAAAGAAGTTTCAATGTGCATTCCAATTGCGAATTGTTATTTTAATATTTAATGCTGAGAGAATAATAGAGAGACCGGTGCGAGATTGCAAAACGAGCATGATATCTTATTTCACTCTGCTTTGTGCGACAGAGATTGAATATTTATTCTTCAGAGGTGTAAAATAGCGGATTAATGTATATAATATATATTATTATAAAAACAAAAGGAACAGTGTACATTCAAAGCTAAATATATCAAATTATTTTCTCGTGTTTGCGCTCGTGTGCAATGTTTCGATGGCTCATTTTATAATTTATTTCGTCATCTGCGATCAATAATCACAATTTGTATTCATCATTTTTGTGCTCAAACGGTTCGGATATTATCCTGCCGAGCTCATTATTAATACTTTATGATCATCAGTTACGACTGAGAAACATTGTTATTATTTTGATAAGATTTTGTCCTAGCTATTATTTTCACCGCGACGGATTGATAGTATTTTTTTTGTACTTCTAATAATGACTTTAGTTAGTAATTCATTATTGCATTTTGTTTTTCATTACAATTGTTTCCCAATGTTTATATCCTTATCAAATATAGCATAAGAATTTTTTTTTCAGCTGATTTTTTTCATGATCAATATTTTCCTTGCAAACATTTTAAAATAAGTTTTTCTCAATTTCATTATTTTATTTATTCTGTAGTCTTGAATCAAGTTTTGTTTTCAAACAAATTGCAATTGCCACCAACTTCTTCGGTAGGGAATATTGGTTGTCTGCAGTTGGTACGCGAACCCTTGAGAACTGGCTTCAAAATTTGGAATCATCATTGTTGTAAAAATGGCGGCCCCCGTAGGTCAGAAAGACGTCTCTGTGTATTTAAGTCAAAAACAAAATGTTGCCGACAAGGAATTGGCCTCCGAGTGGGCACAGTTGGAAGAACTATACAACAAAAGGTAAATTTTGCTTTTAATTGATCCCACACGAATTCTACTCGCCAGGAAATAAAATAACAAACTCTCATACCGGGTGACTTGCAGACTTTGGCATCAGCTGACATTAAAATTAGAGGCATTTGTCAAGCATCCTGACCTTCAGAAAGGAGACAACTTGGTGCAACTGTACAACAACTTTTTGTCCACTTTCGAGAACAAGTAAGTCCTTTTTTAATTATAATTCTTTCCACTGTCAACATAACCTAAATCCCTGTCCCGGAGACGTTTGGAGTTTATTTTATTGCTTCGACTGTTTACATTGTTCTTTTTTTGGTTTAACAGAATAAATCCATTGTCCCTGGTGGAGATCTTGGCATTTGTTGTTAAACAGTACACAAACAAAGAGGAGGCTATAAAATTTTTAGAAAAAACCGAATCGAAAGTGAAGTACAACAATGAAGCACTCGCACTTTGCAAAGTTTTGGCAGGTCAGATTTGGCTTGACGATCTTAACAACCACGATGAGGCGAAAAAGATAATCGAAGAAGTCGAGGTGATGCTTGACAATGCAGACGGCGTGACTACCGTCCATGGCAGATTTTACCTTCTGGCTAGTCGGCTTTACAGATTGCAGGGAAAACATGCCGAATATTACCGAACTGCGCTGAGGTAAAACTTTTAAAAAGAACAACAATTTTTAAATATTTAAAAACAGTTCATTGAGTAAGATGAAAATGGATTTTATTTATCCACAGGTATTTAGGTTGCATTGAACTGAACACTTTAACTAAACAAGAACAGGAGCAGCATGCCTTTTTCTTGGGTCTCGCAGCTCTTCTTGGTGAGGGTGTTTATAATTTGGGCGAACTTTTGGCTCACCCAGTTTTAGATTCTTTGAAGTTTACCCAAAACTCCTGGCTGGTTGATTTGCTCAAAGCTTTCAATGCTGGAGATATTGCAGCGTTTGAACATCTCAAACCCCACTGGGGACGAATAGCTGACTTGACTGCCCAAGAAAACAAATTGAGATTAAAGATCTCGCTACTCTGCCTGATGGAGATGACTTTCAAACGTCAGGCGAACAATCGGTAAGTCATCATAAATTTTGTCGTTTAAATGGTGGATAGTTTTAAATCAATTTAAATTGAGATTCATTAGATTATAATTTGAATTTTGATATATATTAATTTTTGTGTATAGACAATTGACGTTCAAGGAGATCGCAGAAGAAACCAGACTCCGAGAAAACGAAGTTGAATTATTAGTTATGAAAGCATTGGCTCAAGGTTTGGTACGCGGAGCGATCGATCAGGTGGCTGGGATTGTCCACATGACCTGGGTCCAACCGCGAGTCCTAGACCGTGATCAAATTGCTAACATGGTTCAACGCTTGGATTTGTGGTGCAAAGATGTCAACTCGATGGAACATCTGCTTGAAACAAGAGCTCATGATATACTTACTTTATAATTTCGTATTCACTTGAATATATTATAATTCGCCAATCTTTTTTTGTTTCTGTATAACGTATTAATGAAATGCGCGAGGATGAAAATTAAATTTAACAATAAAAGTTTTTCATACTATGTGACAATGCTGCACGATCAATTATTTCAATTCAATTTGGTAACATTTTATAATTATTGCAATGAAGAAACTGCCTTTTTATAAAAACTTTATTTTTTACTTCATACAAAATTAATGCTAAAGTCGAATCGAAAGTAAATTACATTAAATTCAGATCGGCGAATATTGATTTTGCAAAAACTGTAAATTTCAATTTCAGTCCACAGACAAGTTATAAAATATACTTGAAATACTTGAAAAATTGAACGTATAAATTTGTGAACAAAAATGAAAGATACAATTTGCTTAAAAATATTTCATTTTATCTTAAGAGTATCGATGAATTTTTTTTCTATTATTTTACTCTTGTAAAAAGTTATAGAACCAAACAAATAGTAATAACAACACAGTAATTCGGTTTGAAAACTATTATAAAATTAACTTGCTTTCATAAAATATAGTCTACGTATGTCGCAACAAATTAAAAAAAATATAATAAAAATTGAATTTAAAAATCATATCAAATGAATCAACTAACTTCGATTCAGTGTTCACTCATCAGTATCAATTCATCAATGTAACATTAATATAAATTCGATAGAATTCCACTTTAAATGCAGATAAATAAAAATCTAACAGCTATGATAAAAACTGTTCAGTAATTGTAGAGACGCTTAAATTTACAATTTGTCTTACCGATAAATCACTGGGTGGTGAAAAATGATCATGTCAAAAATTATCTTTCAAAAATTTGAGTTTAGAAAAAACTCAAATCAGAGAAAAACGATTCTCGGGGAATCGTAAAGTTTGTCAGAAAAATTGTTCAATTCATTAATTCATGCTAAAAAAGTTTACCTAAATTAGAAGAAAAAACATTGATCAAAATTAGGAAATATTTTTAAAGTACGTTTTGTGGTGTTGTGGTTTGGTACCACGAATGTCAGTGACTATGGCCGGTCGTTATGAGAGCAGGCAAAAATGATCCTACAACTAAAGCAAGAATTTCTTTAAATTTGAGCCCAGAAACAGCTGGAGCTGCGCTCTCAGCAGTGGGCAAATGGGAGTACGATCCACTGTGGCGCGTCATTAATTCAGGCAGAACATGGACCGTTGCAACATACAGGAATGTACCGGCGCTAAACAGCATTGCTAATCCTGTCGCGTTTACATTGCTCAGAGTTTCTTTCCCTTCCTGTTGCAAATAAAAAAATCATCTTATTCATCCTTTTTTTTTAATCAAACAAAAAACAAGATCTAAAAAATTCTACTTACTTTTCCAATTCCAAAATAAGTAATTAACGCTAAACAAGGTGCGGATAAAGAGAAAATTAACAAGTGCCTTCCTATCCTTTTTCTATCTACCCCTTCGTGGAGTAAAAAAGAAACTAAACCAAAAGCAGCAGGAGCCTGAAAAGAAACAAGAAATGTAGTTTTAATCAAATAATACATTAAAAAAGTGGCATAATGGAATTGAATGAACAAAATAACAGAATTTAAAAGAATCAACCTTGTGCAACATTATTGCAATAAAAACAATAAGTTCCACATCAGCTTGGGATGTGGTTGCAGCGGCACCAAGAGCAACTCCATCGGCGGCAGCGTGGACAACCAAACCCAGTGTGGCTGTCATGCTCCTTTCTTTCCCTCCACTTTTTCTTGTGGAACATTGATCCACAAGGAGCATAAATACAAATCCCAACACTAAACTCACTCCAATCAAACTATGCAAGTTAGCTGAAAAAAAAATGATTTGAATATATAAAAATGATTAATTAAACAATATTGAGATTATCAAATTTAAAATACTGGTTTATCTTCAGCTGATTGAGTGCAGTTTTAAAGAGCACGCCGATAAGCAGAGATTAAAATAAATCAGAGCGAAAAATTTGTTGAAAAAAATGTCATGAATCAGTTACAAAACTTTTTTAAGTTTCTTTTTCATGCTGTTATGTTATTTATCGGATGTAAAAATTACAAAACTTACAATGGACATCCTTTTCAGTGCCATGCTCAGCTCCAGCGAACAATGCTCGGACTCCCTCCGGTATGATCACGGCCAATGCTGTACCAACAAGTAGACCGGCACCGAGTACCGAAACTAATTGTAATTTGTCCTGGGGAATTGCGAGGCTTATTATATATTTAATTTGATTTAACAATTTTATAAAACAATTAAAAAAAACGAACAAAAATAATAATAATAACAAAAACAAGAAGTATTCAAATGTGTTTCCTTATGTTTGCATTGAATTTTTAACATTGCTTTTAAATCATTATTAACTTGTTAAAAAACGTAAAAATAAAGAATGGAAAGAGTTGAATTAATTTTTTTAAGGTGGAAATTGCAAACTTACCTCAGACAGATTAATAACAAGTGGCAAAGAACCTGCTAAATACGATCCGATTAGCATAACAAGTGCCAGCATCCAAAGCACTGACGACTCTTCCATGTTTACATACAATTTTTGACACTATCTCAAATAAACATATGCAACTAACGATAACAATTCTTCGTCAACATCACATTGACGAAACTTTACCTCATGATCAGGGACGAACTTTTTCGCGGCATGTTTCGCGGGTGACAAGTCTCAGCAGATGTCACGATCTAAACCATGTGAAAACGAGTCGCAGGATAATGCCACGAACACACAGAGTGAAAACAATATTGCACTCCTCTCGAGCTCGTTTTTTTCGTACGAATAGATCCGACAGTGGCGCTATGTCAGATCTATCGTTGGATTCCTGAATTATCGACGACTCTAGTCACGATGAGTTTTTCAAACTGTGTCAAGATTCTTATAAATAAATAATAAGAATAGAATCTTGACAAAACTATCAATGATATTGAAAAATAACAAAAATAATCAAGTGCAAGTTCATTTATTTCTGTTTTGTTATCTTTATAAAATGTTTAATTCGAACTATATTAACGCACAATTAAGATTTTGATTAATTTTTATCAAATAATAGAAGGACGTATTTGGAATAATGAAAAACGGGATTATAGAATAATTGTATTTACTTCTGCTGACTTTCTCCATATATAAATCGATGAACTTAAAATATAGTATTGAATATGACAATTAATGACATTATATATTCAATTAAAATGGTGAACGTTGATGAAGGTTAATGATAAATATCTCCCTCATATGCTGGGAGAATAAGGTGTACATATCATTTTTTTCATTAGCGTACGTTTGAAAACAAAATCTCTTACCGTTTGAAATTATGTACAAAAAACTGACAACTGTCCACGTTTTAAACAGAAGCGTCAACTTATCGTTTCATCACATTAACATGCTTGCTATTAATATAATAGGCCATACATTTACATTTACATTTACAAAATTATGAAACACTTGTGTTCAATATGTTGACGCTCCTTTCGATTTCGTGACAAAGTTCAATTACACTTACAGTATGAAAAACATTTGGAACAAAAATTGTGCTTCGAATTCATTTATAAGATATTCATCATTGCTCATCAGGCAGATATTTTCAGAATTGTGATACACAGACATATCAGATAGACTGAAACGTCGTCGATAACAGTGGATAAAATGCAAAATTCAAATGAGAAGATTTTTTTCGTGCAATTTTTTGATTTCAGGTCATGTTTTGGTTTCCTCTCTTTATGGTAGGCGAGAAAGGGGTTTACAAATAAACAAAAAGTAATTTTTATTATACCAATTTATTTTTCTTAGTTTTTTGTAATTTTTTTAAATTAATTTTTTTCAAGTTGAAACAAAACGTCCTTTCCCCCTTTCTACCCAATTGCATAAAAGGATGTTTTTAAACAAATTTAATAATCGTCGTAGGTCCCTGTAGAAAAGCAAGCCAATCAATCGGTAAATGTCAACGTAATATACGTTGTCTATCACTGTAACCGTGAAATTTGTAACGCAAGGGCTGGTTCAAAGTACAGCGCAACCTAACAGATACACATCACAAGAAAAACGAACCTATAAAACTACACATGTTTATATACAATAATCAATTCTTCAATATGATTACAACTATTGAAAAATATTGATAGAATGAATCAATAATACAAAAAAGGTAAAAATGAAAAATGAAAAAAAAAAAAAAAAAACAAAAAAACAAAAAAAAAACAAATATTAATATACATGTCCACTTACGACACCTCGCCGCGCAAAGTTACAACAAATTGATTGAGAATTTAAACGTTACAATGAAGCTCGTCCTTTTCCAAGTTATAAAATGCTCAAGCGACACACAAGCGTGCTCGGGGTGCCGCGATTCATTCTCATCTGAATTTTTATCTTCGAAAATATACTGTATACAATGTTTGACTTTTATTTAGAAATATATATATACAGTCGTGCCATTGCGCGCACTTAGGATATCGTATTTTCAGACATGAAATTGAGCGGTGCGCGACAGTCTACCTTGCATGTCTCAAAAAAGTACATTTTTTGCGAATAATCTCGCTCGTAATCATCTCCCAACTTACTGTCCTCTTTCACTCACTCTCTCTTTCTCTCTCTCGTTCTCTCACTGACTCTCACTCTTTTTGAATGATTCCTCACAAAAGGTTCAGAGCATGAGAAATTCATACCTGTATCATCATAATAATTCTTATCGGAAACATTGTCTGTGACCTAAGTTATTGATAGGTCAATTAGCGATTAAAAAAAACCGTTACTCTTGTTTTTAGGATACTCCCTGTCCTCATATCACTTGCTATTGTTTGTAATTATGTACACTGTTTTTTGGATGAATAAACGATAGTAAGACGATTGATAATTTGGACTTGGCGCAAGAGCTCGTTGATTAATAGGGCTAATCAGCGTACACGATGAACTGCTGATTATCAACATCAGCAACTTCAACTTGGACGAATTGCGGCTGTAACAACTGTGTTTGTTGTACTTGTCTTCCTATAGCGTTACGCGATCTGCAAAGAAAAACAGAAAGAGTTTCATCGTTAGTCAGTCTGAATCTGATTGATAAAACGAAAAAATTAGCAGAGTAGCTACACAAAAAATTATATAACAGAAAGAAAAAAATTTTGTCTAATTACTTGGCTTTCGCGTGGGTTAATATGTGTGACTTAAGATTCGTTGATTGGGCGAACTTTTTGCTACATCCGTCGAACGGACAAACGTAAGGCCTGTCCCCTGTGTGAATTCGCACATGGGTTCTCAGATTGAAGTCTAAGCTGAATCGTTTGCCGCATCCCTCGAAGGTACACTGGAACGGTTTCTCGCCTGTGTGGACGAGCTGGTGCCTCTTCAATTTCGAACTTTCTACGAAGGCCTTGCCGCACTCGGCGCACACGTGAACCCGCGGCCCGTGCGTGTGTAAGTGTTTGCGCATCGCGCTGTTGTCACGGAACATCTTGGTGCAGCCCTTGTGCGGACAGGCGATCGTGCGCTCCACCCCGTCCAGGATCGGCGGCTTGCGTACCTTAAGCTTGTGTCCGGGCCGGGCAAACTCCGCCAGCTGCTTAGGATCTGACAGATCGAGTCCGGGCATCCCATCTGCAACGGAACTTGCCGAGTGGTTGAACTTGGTGCTCGACTTTCCGGTCATATATTCTGTGAAGTCTGGATCAGGCTCGGGATTTGAGCCCTCATCTGGAACATCCAGGTGAGACGCTAATAGGACACTCCCTTTAACAGCAACAAACAAGCAAACCCAAACAAATGCTATTGTGCTAAAAGACCATCGTTTGTTTTTTGTTTTATTTTTATTTTTTTTTGTCTTCTCTCTCACAATCATTGTTTATAACATTTTACAGGTCCAAAGTGTTTCAAACGTTTCAACTTGATCCATGAAAGATATACTCTTTTTTGAAAGGAAAAAATCAGCGGTAAGATTATTTTATAAACTTCGATCCCGGAATTGAACGGAATGGACATCACATTTTGAGATTTCGTGTTAGTAACGAGTAACAAAAAAAGTTGATTAAAAAATATTAAAACAGTTTGCTAAGTTTGTTTGTTTGTTTGTGCGACAACTGACATCTCAAAATTAAATTTAACAAAGTTTCAGAGCATGCAAAAAGTATGCTAAAGAATATTTGACAGCCAGAAGTATTTTTGGTAATGTAAAATGTCAATGAGAGATCAGTTTAGAAGAAACGAGATTTGTGAATTATTTTATCAATTACAACAAACTGTTACGCGTACTTTTTTTACCAAGCCTTGGAACAGAATATTTGAAAAAAATATATATATTGACAGTTGAAAATGAACGAAATTGAATTGCAATCGAAAAATAATAAACAAAAAAAAGAGAAAAAGAATTTGCAACGTTTCATCTGTAACGAGATCCGAGCCATCCGTTCAAATTCCTTTTTCACAATCAAACTCACTAAAAGTTAGGTGGCTACGTGTGTGCGCATGACGTCACTCGAGGCACAATTCGTATCGTACAATTTCGATACGAGAAAATAAATGAAACAATCTGCGTTAAAAACAAAAAGAGAAAATTAAAAAAAGAAAAAATCATAAAAAAGATTGTAAACAACGACCAAGCCGGGATTTTTTTCATTGAATTCTAAAAACATGGCTATAGAAAAGTATACAAGAGTTGCCCCAGCCTTTGTTTTCGCGATCGCAGCTCGCGTCCGCCATTGTGCTTTTCAATGGCTGATCCGTGTAGCGTAGAGGCCATTTTCAAAATATGGCTGCCTCCTGAGCGGCAATGGCGTTGTCCCGATCAAAACAAACAAACTCGGCCTGTCAAAACAGCGCGGAGCAGAATCCTGGGCTCGGTAAAATTGCTAGAATTCGTTGTCAGCGTTGCAACCCAAGGTTGCGATCGATTGTTCCGACGACACCGGAAGTACGTAGCAACGCGAGACACAACGAGCATTAAAAAAGAAAAAAAAGAACAAAGAAAACAGCAACGAAAACCAACCCTTTTCCATCCTCGAGATCGTTATTTTTTTCGGCATAAAAAACTTGGAACTCGCCAGAACAAAACGGATCAAGTTGAAGGGACAATTGATTATTAACTTTTTTCCCTCTTGTATATGTTATTCACTTTGCATCTGTCAAATTATGTAATAAACAATGACGTATGTTGATGAAAGAATAGAAACAAGATGCGTGGGACAGAAATGAGAGTAAAATAAAAGAAACAAAACAGATTGGAGTGAAACAGGGAGGTTCGAAGGAACAAAAGAAGACAGTGGAGAGAGACAGAGAGAGAGAGAGAAAGTAGAGACCGAGATTGTACATACCGTCGTCGGTTCCAGAAGCCCACATGGTCACGGAGAACTCGCCCTCGAGTGTTTTGATCTGAACTTGCTTCTGCTCCCACTTCCTGGCTTTCATGTCTGTGGCCATGTCGCCGAAGATCGCGTGGTCCTGGGTCCGAAATCGGGCTGCGCCGGGTTTTTTAGACTTTTTGGTCTGCACGCGACGACTGGGTCCGGGACTCGATTCGACATAGATCTCGCTCTCGGGCACCGGGATCTGGTCGTAGACGCCGAGCGGGTCCCCGCCGACGATCTCCTCCTGGGGCTGTAATATGATTTCCTCGCGACCAGGCTCGGGCAGCGCCTGCAGCGCGATCATCGGCTGCCCGTCGTCGCCCTCGATTGTCGTCTCCACGGTCTCGCACGGGATCTCCACTGGGATCGTCTCAATCTCCACCTCTTGGATGTCGGGCTGGATTTCCACTTCGGTTATTATGTCCGAGGACGCCATATTAATCTCGGCTGACGCCATGTTACTAACCAAAATGGCTGCGAGCGGAAAAGGTTGCTGCGCAGCCGGAGCGCTCTCTCGCATGATCACGTGACTCAATCTTGACGTCTTCGCGGGCTTGGCCCCCCTTTTTCCTCGCACTATCTCCATCGTAGGTGAGCCTTTTGCTTTGCACGCTAACACACACTGACACTGCCAACTTTCGATCGCCGTCTAGTTTTTTTTCCGCCGTCTTTGTTAGATTAACTTGAACTCGCGTAAGAAAAAAAGAGACGCACAGTGTTAGGGACAAATCTGGGGACTTTTTGTGGCGCCCCCCTTCACTGTGGCGACCCGGGAACAATCTTATCGACACGTTAAAAAATTATTCGAAGTTTGTGGAGTGTTCTGTATACAATTTGTGGAAAAATTTTGTATTATTACCACATAATTGTTTGTTGATGAATCTTTAAAAAAATGGTTCTGTAACCTTTTTAAATGAACCTCCAAAGATTAAACCATATCAATTCAACCAGTGTTGCCATTGTAAAAAAGATGAAGATGAGTTTGACAGGTTAGGTCATACTGTTTATTTTGATTTTAATATAAACAACAATGCAAAAAATGTTGCAAAGATTGTTTTTTTCCTTGTTTTATAAATTGTATCGTAAATTAAAAAAAGTGTTTTTTAAACATTTGTTCTTAAAACATTGGAACAAGCAAAAAAAGCAAAACAAAACAATGTTTTAATTTCTAAATTTAATTTTTTTTTCAAATTTCTTAAATCACATTAAATTTTCGTATTTTTTACGTTCAAATTTGTTTTTAATTTTTAGGTTTTTCAAATCTATAGTAGTGTTTGAGAAGCGTCTGCTGGGTATCTCAGATGCAGACGTGACACTACCACAACCATACCAGTCAATAGTGGGTGGAGTATGGGACCATCCTACGCTTGGCCCAGTAGCATAAACAGAACTGACAATTAGGGCGTGAGTTCATCAAAAAAATGAAAGTGTAAAGCAGTCGTTTACAAAGTGCGCTCGACCCGGAGGAATAGATTTTTGGACGTTGTAACTGTAATGTGCAAAAAGTGAGCTGCAGCCGAGTGCCGAGATCTTCTTGGAAATATGTTTATATTTAGTGTATGACGTCGGATCTTATTAGGCTGTGATAGTTCGCGACGCTAATTATTAATAGACCCGTCAAATTCGATTGATTCACGCAAACATGGAAGATATTTTTCAATGGTGCCGGGAGGGCAATGCTATGCAGATCCGAGTCTGGCTAGACGACACGGAACATGACATGAACCAAGGGTATACCTCATTCCTTTTTTGGTTACGTTCTTACATCTCTCGACTGTGTCAATCTCGTGTGACGTCAGACTTAATTCAAATTATGCTCCGATTAAGACACGAATTTTGTAATCCTGTGCTGCAAACTTTTGTACAATGTTTTTATCAGTTGCAAATTCTCAATAATCAATTCGCAATATTATATTTGGTTTATCTTTTTGTTCAAATAACTTTATTCAATGCTTTTTCAAAGCGACATTAATTTAATCACTGAATGCAACGTAATTAAATTACTAAGAGGATTCCATTCAATTTTTTTAATTCAAAACAAATAAAATATAAATATGAAACTATTGATTTAACAAAAAGTACTTTTAAAAAATGAGAGCCAAAAATATTGACTTAAAAAATTAAAAATCAAGTTTCATTTGCAAACAGGATTTGGTTAAGTGTGCTCAGTTATTAAATTATGAGAATCATTTCATATTCTAGAGTTTGCTTTTTTAAAACCTTTATTTTCAATTATCTTTTTGCTTTCAGAGATGATCATGGATTCAGTCCTTTGCACTGGTGCTGTAAAGAAGGACACACGAAATTGGCAGAACTATTAGTTAGCCGTGGCGCACGTATAAATGCTACAAATAGAGGCGATGATACTCCATTGCATCTTGCTTCTGCACACGGGCACAAAAATATTGTGCAGCTGGTAAGAGCCCATTTCATTTAATTGGCTTGGTATGTTGATACAAAACTCGATGATGCTAGAATTGTTCAATTACAATGTTTTTTGACTTTTCAAACATCTACACTTTTTTGTACACTTTTAAATTTTTTTATCGCATTTTTGCATGTTTAGACTTTGTTTCAATTTGTTTCATTATCTGTAGTATTCGTTTTCATATATACTGGTTAGGAAAAAAACTTGTTGAATAAAAAGAAATCTGATTTTTTTGATTAAAATTTCTTTGATTTGTTTTATTAAAATTTGTAGTTGTTGAGAAATAAAGCGGACGTAAATGTGACCAACGAACACGGCAATACTGCTTTACATTATGCTTGCTTCTGGGGCGACCAAGCTGTTGCAGAAGAACTTGTAGCAGCAGGTGCTTTAGTTTCAATAGCTAATAAAGATGGTGACACGCCGTTAGATAAAGCGAGAGGTTCGCTGGCCAAAAGATTACACGGTTAGTCAATTGCTTTCATTATGCTCCCAAAATTTCGAGCACAATTACATTAGCCTGTGCTTTTAATAAGAAGCCACCCGGGCTAAAACTACTCCCTGCCGAAACTTTATTAAAACTTGATTACATTTTTTATTTTAGATCTAGCCGTCGAACTCGGTCAAGATCTAAAAAAGATCCAGTTCAAAGACCAAAGCTGGTTGGGTCTGAAGACGAGGAGTCGTAAGTGTCGAGATCCCAAAGATGAAATATTTCTTATTTCTATAATGAGATTTGGATTTTTGTTGATGGATATTGACGTTTTTAGGCGATGCGACATTGTCGAGGCACAAGGGAATCAACATGGCAGACTTGGCGTTGCACACAAACTTGGCTAGTTCACCCAGCGGCGATACTTGGCGCGGCCGCTGGCAAAACAACGACATCGTCGCTAAAATATTGAACGTGCGAGAGTGCACCGCCAGAATATCGCGCGACTTCAACGAGGAATTCCCGAAGCTGAGAATTTTTTCGCACCCGAACGTGCTGCCGGTGTTGGGATGCGTCAATCAACCGCCACAACTTGCAACCGTTTCACAGTACATGGCCAGAGGCAGTCTGCACAGACTTTTGCACGGGGGAACGGGCGTTGTCGTAGACACCGCCAGAGCTTTGCGTTTGGCGCTAGACGTGGCCAGGGCTATGGCTTTTCTGCACGGCCTGGAGAGGCAAAATCGGTGCCGATTTTATCTGAACAGCAAACACGTCATGGTGAGCTGATGAGTCAAGAATTATAATCAAGCATAATCCTGTGGTAATCGATGAAAAAGTATGCATTAATAGAGCATAATGTAATTTGCAAATTAACCAACTTCGAAATATATCCAGGAGGAATCATAATTGCAACAGCATAACCAGTCGGTAATTGGATCTTGTGCAGCTAATGTTATAATGACTACGTACATTTTGCTTGTCTAGCGTGCAAATCGCAAGTGCTAATTTAATTTTGTATGCAGATGTAAATATATCTATGGTGGTCATGTCATTTCAAATTATGTTTTACGCGTGATATTTCTTTTTTTTATCATTTTTTGTTTCTTTTGTGTCAGCCAATTATTTCTTTGATGTTGCAAAACTGTAAACATTTGACAAACGAAGAATAATTATCACCGGGCATTTTTCGTGAAAATATTTTTGTACGCTCTTGTGAAAGCGGAAATATGTGTACATTTTTTCCTCTTACAAATATTCACGTTATTTTCAAACTATAAAAGCTTTTAACTTTCGGATTGCTTTACGTTTTATTTCAACATTGAAAATATTTTTCAATTGCAAACGAGCGTTCAGAATATTTAAAATGATTATAATTATAGAATGTACTTTAATTGCTTTTTGTTTACACATTTCAGATTGATGAAGACCTGACGGCTCGTGTAAACATGGCTGACTCAAAATTCTCGTTCCAAGAAATTGGGAGAATTTACGAGCCAGCGTGGATGTCGCCCGAGGCTTTGAGCAAGAAGCCGAATGAAATAAATTTGGAAGCAAGCGATATGTGGAGTTTCGCTGTTTTGCTCTGGGAGTTAGCAACTCGGGAAGTGCCATTTGCAGATCTTTCTCCAATGGAATGCGGAATGAAGGTACGTCAAACGTTTGGCTCGGTACTTTTCAACAGCAAACAATGTTTCTATATTTATTTCAATCAGTCCTATGAATTCAAGAAGAAGCCGAATAAAAAATTCTAAACCTTTCGTTTACAGATCGCCTTGGAAGATTTGCGTGTCAGCATTCCGCCCGGAATCTCTCCACATTTGGCTAAATTGATTAGAATCTGTATGAATGAAGACCCTGGGAAGCGTCCAACTTTTGACATGGTCGTTCCAATCTTGGACAAAATGAAACGCTAATCGTGGCCGGATTTCGGTTGAATCTAAACCGGTTCACTTAATTTTTAAACGTTTTATATCTCAACACTTTTTAGTGAAATGAGCTGATGCAGTGCCTATCCCATATCTTTAGAATTAATACATTTGTAAAACAGAGGTACTATTAACAAGTGGTTACTAATTTTATGGTTACTTTTGAATTGTGCACGTAGTATTGCGACGCCTAGTATTATAAAACAACGTGGCTTCTACTACGACTGCCAATTGTATCACTGATGATCAGACAGTCGTTTCGAATCTTATACACGACTGATTTGTGTAGTTTTTACATTCGAATTTATTGCGTGAACGAATAAAAGTGTTTATATTTCATCAATCAATTTTGTAATCATACAATATATTTAATATATGTATTTATTTTAACCGTGGGATTTACAATTACAGATCGTGTTTCATTAGTCACACTGCCAACAATGCCAACAAAGATTGTTAACTTTTAGACGATTTTAAACATTCACTACACCGGAATTGTAATTTATTAATATGTATACAAATGTTAGTTGTTATATTAATTTTGAATATTTATGTATAGCTCTAGTTTTGTAATAATCTATAATGTAGAGTCTGAAATAAATATATTTATGGACAAATTTTAACTCGTTTTTCTTCCCTACTCTTCTCTTCTTTTTTTTTATTTTCCAGAAAAAAATCCAGAAAAAAAAGGAACGATTGATTAATTGCGGTCGTGACGAAAGGTCCCAGTTTTTAAAGTGAATAACTCTCCCAACCAATTAGAGAATAATTAAAAGTGGGATAAATCGTGAAGAGTGTGCGAATGTTGGAACGAATGATAAATGCAACTACATTAATTTTCAGGAGAACGTACTCATATTCACGATTATAGATTTCTGCTTTATCGTTCGTCTGGATGTTTGATACAAAATTGTGTGCACTGTCTCTTTCACATTTTTTCTCATGCTATCATGATTGCTTGCAGCGTTTTAATTTAACATGTATACCGACAGTCTTTGAATATCTCAAGCTCCATTAAAAAAGAAAAAAAAAAAAAAAAAAAAGAAGGAAAAGTCAGAAGCAATTCTGTTGCATCGATTGTTCGAAACTGATTACATGCTGCGGTGTGTTTCCTTCTTTTGTTATTCTATTGATTCTTTGAATGCAATCATATTCATTAAGTTATAAATATTTTGCAGAAATATGAAAATCAGTGGTGAGAAGACAAAATTTTCAGTTTAAATTTTAATTTTGAATCATTCAA